>JAADYF010001025.1:0-10680 GCA_023338175.1 Phytopythium delawarense
AGATGACCGCCCGGACGGGTATAGGGAGGGATCCGCAGCTGCGGGCCAAGTGGATGCGGACGGGATCACTTGTCGGACCCGTGCGGATGCGGACGGGCCGCCAGCCGGGGCCGCACGTGCGGCTTGCGGGGCCGCAAACGGGGACGCGGGCGGCTGGCGGAGACCGTCACGCGTTGGAGAGAGCGTCGCGGTGAACAATGTTCTACGTCCCACTGTGGTCGTTGGCTTGGGTCCGCTCGGTGGGACTGTCACACAGAAAAAGAAATCAGGAGGAGGCGAAAACTTTCGCGGTGCACGGTACGCGGTCGTTCGCACCTAGGGCTGGGGTTCTTTTTGTGGCCTGCCGTCGCCGGCTTGCAGGGGTTCAGTCCCAAAGTAGCGCCGCCTTCTCTGCGGCCTGCGGACGGGCGGCACGGGGCCGCAGGTGCACTGCTTCTCCCGGGCGTCCGCATCCCGTCCGCGTCCGCATCACCCGGGACTCGTCCACGGCCCCACTTCCCGATACCGACCGCCCCCATGCTCGTCTCGCGCGGGTCGCGCCGCACAGTCACGTCCGTGCCCATGGAGCGCAAGGAAGAGCGCCCGAGCTTCTTCCAGCGCAAGCTCGCGCGCTTCCTGCGGCGATCGTCCGTGTCCGCGTCCGTGGCCTCGTCCGCGTCCCCGGCCGGCCCGCTCGTGACCAGCGGGGCGCTGCTCGGCGTCGGCGCGTCCGCATCAGCATCCGCATCCGCGGCCGCCGCGACCGTCGTGGACCCCGAGATCGTCTTCACGCCGGCCGCCGGCAGCCGCTCGGCGCGCGCGCAGGCCGGCGCGGCCCACGGCGCGGCGTCCTCGAGCGGCGCGCGCGCGTACAATGAGGACCGGCTGCGCGTGATCACGGACCTGGAGCTGTACGCGCGCGCGCTGCCCCGCGCCGTGGGCCGCGCCAGCGTGGCGGACGCGCTGCACGCGCGCGCGCTCGAAGCCTGCGTGCTGCGCGGGGACGCGCCCGCCATACCCACGCGCGTGTCGTCCGCGGCCGCGGCGCTGCTGCTTACAGGCGGGGACGGCGGCGCGCCGCCGGGCAAGGCGCCCGCGCTGCCCGCGCGCACGCAGCTGTTCGGCATCTACGACGGCCACGGCGGCGCGCGCTGCAGCTCGCTGCTCGCGCTGCTCTTCCCGCTCTACCTGGCGGACGCGCCGGGCTTCGCGGACGACCCGACGGCCGCCGCGCGCGCCGCCAGCCGCGCCATGAACGCCGAGCTGCTGCAGCGCGCGCAGGCCGGCGAGTGCGACGGCGGCGCCACGGCGCTCACGCTGCTGCTGCGCGGCCGACAGCTCGTGCTCAGCAACACGGGCGACTGCCGCGCCGTGCTGCTCACGCGCGCCGTCGACCCGCCGGCCGCAACCGCAGACACGGCCGGCCAGCCCGCCCGCCAGCCCGCCAGCCCGCTGCGGGGGAAGCCGCGCGTGGTGCAGCTGACGACGGACCACAAGGCCAGCGACCCGGGCGAGCGCGCGCGCGTCGAGGCCGCCGGCGGCATGGTGCTTTTCGTCAAGGGCGTGGCGCGCGTCAACGGCCGGCTCGCCGTCACGCGCGCCTTCGGGGACGCCGACATGGTCGACGTCGTCATCCCGGACCCCGAGGTGGCCGAGCGCCAGCTTGCGGACGACGACGAGTTCCTCGTGCTTGCCTCGGACGGGCTGTGGGACGTCATGACCAACGACGCCGTGGCCTCCTGCGTCCGGTGCGTCTCACTCTCTCTCTCCGTCTCTTGCTGCCCGTGACCTGCCTTCTAACCGGCAATGACCTCTTTCGTGACGGCAGGAACCACCCGTGGCTGGCCCCGGCCGAGATCGCGCAGGTGCTCGTGGACCGCGCCGTGGAGCTCGGCAGCCTCGACAACGTGACGGTCATCGTCGTGGATGTTCGCCCGCGTGTGGGCCAGTGACGACCGGGACCAGACAAGCTCTAGACATTGACGAGGAGCGGACGGACGACTCTCCTCTCCACATTTCAAGGCCCAGTGCAGCCCCCAAGGCCCGCTATCACGGTCTCCGGGCCCCACCAGTCCGGTTCTCGACCCCCTCGGGTCGCACACGTCGCCCCAAGGCGCGTCCCTCACTCGAGCGAGCTCCAAGCGGCGGTGAAAGGACCAGGACGACCCGCGCCGTGCTCGCAGCGACAAGCACGACACGGCAGTAGAGCGAGCGAGCGAACGCTGCCGCCGACAAACCCACTGCCTTGGTGGTGGATCCTAAGAAAATGCAATGCCCCGCCCGCGTCGGTCGCAGACTCCGCGGCGGCCGTGTCGACTCGAGACTTGAGCCTCCAGACTGCTGCTCGCTCCCGTCCCAGAGCTTGTGGCTGCGCGTCACACCTTGGTGGAGCTATTTTGGCGGCGCGGCTATTGTCGGCGTCTCCCGCCGAGGACGAGCGATCTCAAGGGTTGCGTGTGCTGCCGCTGCCGCTGCCTTCCCTTCCCGCCCCGGCGTCTCCGCCGCACCGACGCGAGCTCCGAGACCCAGTAACTCGCGCCGCAGACTTCTCATGCCATGGACAAGCGCCGTGGCTCCAAGCAGACTGAGGGCGACGCTGACGAAGACTCCGACGAGGTGCGAGGCGCGTTCCACGCGGTCGACATGTCCGCGGTGCCGTCGAGAGCGCGGCGGGAATCACGCAGCGCCAGCCACGGAGCCGCGCGGGCCGAGTCGTGGATGGCGCGCGTGTCTACCGCCATGAGCCACCGCATCTTCAGCGCTGGCGGCGGCGGCAGGAGGCTCAGCGGCTCGCGCAGCACGCAGGTGATGCCGATGAAGCCGGTCGGAGGGCACGATGGACGCAGCGACGCCGGCAACGGAGCGTCTGTGGGCGTGGAAGGTGGTGGACTGGCTGCTTCGTCGTCCGAGAACTCGTTCCTGGCGTCGATGGGCAGCAAGGCAGCTGCCCCGACAGCTCCGACGCCCGTGACGACCGAAGTCGTGGGCTTCGAGGACGTGGAGAGTCAAGACGACGCCTCTCTCGACGCGTGTCTGTTGGTGGCGTGCGATGTCGCGTCGTCCGACGACGAGAAGGAGGCAGACGCCAGCGACCGGAAGCGACAGCGGCAGGTCGATCGCTCGCGGCACCGACGTAGAGCTGAGCGAGTCGAGTGGGCGGCCAAGGTGGCGCCGAACCGCAGCGCGCCGGCGTTTGACGACGATGAGGAGGTCGCTGCTGGCCCAGCAGGTGTCCGTGTCGGCACGCTCGTGTCGCGTCCTGGTGTCCAACGACAGCTCAGCGACCGCGAGATGGAGGAGAGCGACGACGACCAGGCGGCCGCGACCCCCGCCGTGCTCAAGGACTTCTTCAGCCGCACGCCGAGCGTGGGCGTGGAGATCCGCGACCAGCAGCGGCGCGCGCGGCGCGAGGCGCACTACCGACGCATCCGCGAGCGGCAGGACGAGCTGCGCGGCCGCCTCGAGCGCGAGGACGCGCGTGCTGCCGTGAACTCGATGACGGACAGCGACCGGCGGCGGCTCAAGGCGCAGCAGCTGCGGCGGCGAAGCGTGGCGCGGCGACTGGAGCTGCGGCGCGAGGCGGCGGCGGCGCAGAATCAGGTGCTGGCGCGAGTGCGTGAGGAGGACGAGCGCGGCTTCCGCTCGGCGCGCGAGCACTGGGAACGCGACTTCCAGGACGAGATCCTCGCGCTCAGTGACGCCTTCCGACGCGCGCGGGCGCGGAACCAGTGCGCGCGCGGTGAAGTGGCCGCGACGGACGAAGAGCTCGAGCGGCCGATGACCGTCGCTGGGCTGGCGGTGCCCGAAGCGCTGACCGAGATCCACCGCGAGCTGAACAATGCCGACAAGCGCGTCAAGTCGGCGGGCGACTCGCCGTCTCCCACGCGGCTGAAAGCTGTCGCGCAGCGCGTCGTGGCTGAAGCGAGGACGAGGACGCTAGATGCTGCGATGGAGGAGGCAGCGGGGATCGTTGTCGGCAGTGACCGCAGCGCCGACGAGGAGGCGGACGAGGAAGAGGAGAAGGAAGAGCAGGAGAAGGAAGAGGAGCTGGAGATGCTGCTAGAGGCGACGGACGACATGGAGGGCGTGGCGATCGACCTGCCGGCGCTGCTGGGCGAGCGCGAGCGGCTGCTGCAGCGCGTGGCCGACATCGACCGCCTCGTGGACGTGCAGCGCCGGCTGGGGCTGCTGTCGGACGCGTAGAGTTCGGTCAACGACAGCTAGAGGTTCAATACAATAGACGGCGCGTGTTGTTCCGAGCGTTTAGCAGTCCCGAGCGTCCTCGTCGCCTCACTTGTCCGTGTTGGCGATGCACTTGTTGACGACCTGCAGCAGGTGCGCGTTCTCGAGCGCGGCGGCCACGCGCTCCTTGTCGTTGAGCTGCTTGTTGACGGCGGCCTCGCTCGAGTGCGTGCCCGGCGTGATGAGGATGTCGACCTTGAAGCGCGCGGGCAGCGAACGCAGCAGCTTGACGCGCAAGCAGAGCCCGATGAGCGTGGCCATGCTGCAGTGCGGGATGGTCGGCGTGAAGAAGATGCGCACGCGCGAGGCCGCGTCGTCCACGTGGATGTTCTCGAGCGCCATGACCTTGAGCTGCTCCAGCGTCAGCGGGTGCTCCGGGTCGTTGATGTGCCGCAGAGTCTCTGCCGTTTGTGAGACGCATGGCAGCACGTCCGCAGGTTAGCGAGTCGAAGGCGGAGGATTGAACGCCACCCATGGCATGCACAAGCGAGCGGAGGGCGAGAGTGCACGCACCGAAGATCTCCTCGGGCTCGAACGGGTCGGCCGAGTCCTCGTCGCGGTCGTCGAACACGTCGAACTTCTTGGACGTGGGCGCCGCCACGGCGTACACCGTCGGGTTGGCGTTGATCTTCTCCTGCAGCCCCATGGCGAGCGTCGGTCCCTCTCGGCTTGTCCCTCTCGGTCTCCGCGGTCTCCGCTTCGAGCTCGTCGCGACTTGGCACGCGGCCTTGAGTGGACCTTGGCGCGCCCGAGAAGAGTGTGGCGCACACGAATCCAGGGCGGCCACGAACACTATGACCACCTCGGTCTCTCAGTCAATGGATCATCATTTTGATGAATGGGCGACTGCCTCGAACAGCATCAACGCGTCCATGCCGCCGTCTTCGCCTCGAGGTCCACGCCAGAGCCTCAGACTGCGAGTGCTGTCGAGAGGGTCCTTGCGTCAAGGTTTAAGGTGCAAGGGGACCACCCGAGCCATCGACGAAGGCGTCGACGAAGGCGTCGACGAAGGCGTCGACAAAGGCGTCGAGCCCGGCCCAAGGTCCACAACAACCGAAGCGAGCGGCTTGGGCTTCGAGTTGGAGCGTCGAGGCATCGATCGGTCCGTAGGCTCTCGCCGGGGATTTCATTACAGCGACGCGACAAAGAGCAAGCACTCCATGACTCGGCCGGTCTCACGGGCCGTCCCACTGGGGCCGGAGAGACGCTCTGCCGCTTCGAGCGACTCCGTTGGGCGGATGCACGCGCGTCAAGCCGCGCGGATTGGCCGGCGGCAGGCGCGCCGAGTGGCTCAGGTCGCCTGCCTCGGCGCGGCGGAATCAGACCGTCGGGACCGGCAGCACGCCCTGCATCACGAATCGCATGCGCTCGAGTCGTTGACCGTGGCCGCATGCTTTGCTGGCGGGCGTGCCCACATTACTGGGTGCGCATGGCCAGAAGTGATCACCGTGGGTGTTTTACATTGCGTGCTCGACCGATCGGTCCAATGCGTCAACGCCTGAGCCGGTTCGACACGAGCTGGTTCAGCGCTCCCCGGCCTCTTCGGGACGCACGCGACGGCCATCAAGAGCGGCCAAAGATCGCAGGCATGGAGCGCCGGCGTCCCGGTTCAGACGCCGATCCAAACCAGGAGCAGGAGCCCGCCTCTGGTGCTGGACTTATGCACGTTCGAGCCACACGCCACCGCCCAGGAACTCGCTCGGCTTCTCCATCAAGTCTTCCGCACCTTGCAGTTCGAGCCGCTCCTCCACGACAGTCAGCCAGGTGTGAGCCCGCTGGATCACCTCAAACTTCCCGCGGCTTGGCAAGCGCGGGAAGATTCGAGCAGAGCACATCGATCTGCAGAGCCAGCCGCGCGTTCCTCTCGTCGAGTGGCCTCTCGCCTGCCACCAGGACTGACAGTTGAACTGTTGTCCGTGCGGTGCATGTTCACGCGCTTCCAGCAGTCCTGTCTCGGGCCCACTCCTCTGAACGCTGGCACACGCCGAGCCGGGCGAAACAGCCGTGAGCAGGGCCGGCGACTAGCGCGACTTGATTGGCGCGAGGCACGCGCCGGAGAACTGCGGGATGGGCGATCGACTGCACTCAACCGTCGACATGGCAACTGG
Organism: Phytopythium delawarense; assembly: GCA_023338175.1. NCBI lineage: Eukaryota > Oomycota > Peronosporomycetes > Pythiales > Pythiaceae > Phytopythium > Phytopythium delawarense. The sequence goes on from JAADYF010001025.1 coordinate 6,330, forward strand.
CATGGAGCATGGAGCGTGCGGGAGCCCGATCGCGTCGGAATTCGGCGAGCGAGCGATCACCATCACGCCAGGACTGCCAACGATCCATGAGAAGGGCCACAACGACTTGGTGTGTATCTCATGTTGCAGCCCTCGCGGTCGGGATCACGAGTGATGACCCACCATCGACTGCACGGGATGAGCACGGCGTTGCACAGCATTAGATTATTACCATCTTAGTCTGAGCAGGGTGCATACATACGCATTGCAGCTGGGGCTCTGCCCGCCTCTCGCCACGCTGTTCGCCGCGCGCTCGGCTGGGCTGGCGGAGTGAATGGCATCCAACTCCTGCCAGTTTCGCCCTGCGGCGGAGAAGGCTCGTCAAGCCGCTCCCTCGATCCTCACTTTCGGATTCGCCGCCTCGAGCGCACCATCCACTCCAGCCCTCCAGCCAGCCAACTCGACCGCTCGTTGCCAAGCAAGCTCCGAGTCGACACGATGGCGGTTTTGTCTCGCACCGTCGCTGCGGTGGCGGCCTCGGCGGTCATCCTAGCCACGGCAAACGCGCTGACGGACCTCAAGTCTGACTGGGGGGCGTACACGTCGCCGCTGGTCATCCCGGAGGTGATCGACATGACGGCGGGCGGCCACATCGACATGCAGATCGGTCGCGGCACGCACAATTGGACCGAGGACGGGTCCATCTCGGGCGACATCTACGGCTACGCGCTCATGAACTCGACTCCGACGTTCCCCGGGCCGACCATCAAGGTCGCCAGGGGCGTGCCGATCTCCGTAACCTGGTACAACGAGCTGTCGACGCCGCATCTGTTCGCTGCGTCGGTCGAGCCGTCGATCGCCAACATCGAGTCGCACTGCTACCCGTACTGCGGTGTGCCCGCGGTGGTTCACGTGCACGGGCTCGAGTCGCCGGCCAGATACGACGGCCTGCCGTACCTGTCTATCTACCAGAACCAGAGCCAGGATGCCATCTACCTGAACAACCAGTCGGCGTCCACCAAGCTGTACCACGACCACGCCAACGGCCTCACGCGCCTCAACACCTGGGCTGGCCTCATGGGCGCCTACATCATCTCGGACGCCGAGACCGAGGCCGCGCTTAATGTGGACGTCGAGACGGACATCCCGCTCATCCTCAACGACCGCCTGATCAACGAGACCGGCGCCATCATGTACTCGGACGACAACTGCAACACAGCCGGCACAACCGTGTGGGTGCCCGAGAGCTTCGGATCCACAAACGTTGTCAACGGCGTGGTCATGCCGTACCTCGAGATCCCGCCGGCGCAGGTGCGCTTCCGCCTCGCCAACACAGCCAACGCGCGTCACTACAACCTGACGGTGCCGTTCGCAGACAAGTGCAAGGTGATCGCGACCGACTCTGGCTTCGTCAAGACGCCCACAACGCTCACCTCGCAGCTCGTCATGTTCCCGTTCGAGCGTGTTGAAGTCATTTGCGACTTCTCGGACGACGCCGACGGCACGACGTACGACCTGGAGGACAACCAAACGGCGGACCAGCCGACTCCGTACGACGTGCGCGTGATGCAGTTCCGCATCAACGCGGACCTCAAGACGGACACGATGACGACGAAGGAAATCGCATCGACGCTCAACAACTACAAGTCGCTCAAGGCACTGTACGAGGCCGGCGGCAAGGAGCGCACGGTCATCCTGGGCGAGATGGACGACGCGCAGCAGTGCCCCGAGTACGGCGAGATCATGTACCGGTCGCAGCAGATCAACATGTCGACGCTCGCGAGTTTGCACTGCACCAAGGGCACAGTCGAGAAGTGGAACTTCCAGAACCCGACGGACGACCCGCACCCGTTCCACTGGCACCTGGTCAACGCGCAGTGCGGCGAGACCGAGGAGACGATCAACACGAACGAGCTCAAGGACGTCGTGCCCATCCCGAACGCGGGCGACCGAGCGTCCACGACCATCACGCAGGTGTGCTATGTGGCCTGCGTGCCTGACGAGTTCCTGCTCGCCAACAGCTCGCGCAGCGCGACCGACTACGGATTCGACACGACCAAGCCGTATGTGGCGCATTGCCACATCCTGGAGCACGAGGAGAACGCCATGATGAGCTGGTTCTACGTCATGGACAAGGACGATGGCTACGCCGACGACGATGGCATCGCCACGACGGGCGTCATCACCAACTTGGTGATCGGCACCGCCATGGGCATGAGTGTGCTGGGCGGTATCGCTACGACGCTCTCCATCTTGGTCATCTCGGTGCCGCGCCTCCACTTCCTCGCTGACCCGCGCTCGCTCTCGATCGCGTTCGCGCTATCCGCTGGCGTCATGGTCTTCATCGCCTTTGCGGACTTGTTCACTGAGGCTCTGACCTACTTCCGTGCGGCATTCACCACTGGTGGGACCGTGGACCCGGAGGCGTACGAGCACGGCGGCAGCTCGACGAGCTCGGGCACCTGCGGGAACACTTGCAACGGCCACGCGTATCTTGCGGCGATCGCGTCCTTCTTCGTGGGCATGGCCATCATCTTGCTCGTTGAGTACCTCGTGCACGAAGTGCTGGAGCGCAAGGCGCGCAAGAAGGACGCGGATGAACAGCTGGTCTCCTTGGCGTCGCCCGTGCCTGTCACAAACGGAGACGTCGATGTTGAGAAGGCCTTGCAGATCCCATCGCCCGTGCCCGGTACGCCGACGTCCATTGCCGCTGCTAACGCTGGCAGCTTGCTGCAGCAGATGCACAGCCCGAACCCAGAGGGCGAGACGCTGCTCATGAGCGAGGCCGAGCTCGCCAAGCACAAGGAGGAGTACCACCGTGCTGGTATGATGACGGGGATTGCCATCGCCATCCACAACTTCCCCGAGGGGCTTGCGCTGTTCGTGTCGTCGCTCCAGGGCCTCCGCACCGGCATCGTGCTCTCGATCGGTATCATCCTGCACAATCTGCCCGAGGGTGTCGCCGTGGCTGCACCTGTGTACTACGCGACGGGCAGCAAGCTGGAGGCGTTCAAGTGGACGGCAATCAGTGGCATCGCGCAGCCGCTCGGCGCGGCGATCGGCTGGCTCGCCGTCTCGGGTGGTATGCCCTACTGGCTCGAGGCCATGCTGTACGGACTTGTGGCGGGCATGCTGGTGTGCATCACGGCCAAGGAGTTGCTGCCCGGAGCGTACAAGTTCGACCCCAAGGGCAAGCTGTTCGTGCCGTCCTTCTTCATCGGCATCGCTATCATCGCCTTCAGTCTCATGGCGCTCAACTACGCCGGCTCGAGCTGAGCGGACTCTGCTGATCAATTGCAGGCTGGAGTGCTAAATATCCCCAAAGAGACTCACACACCACACTCATCGTTTCGCGTTCGCCTTGTCGAGTCTTTGGATGGCGAGCACGGCGTGTTCTGTTTGTTTGTTGCGTCGACTGATAGATTTCCGCTGTGAACGAGTCAAACAGGTTCATATCCGCGTCTCACAGCAGCTTTCGTCCTTGTCGTTTTGGCCCCAACGCGGCGGCTCATGGTGGGTTAGCAAGGCATGCCGTGCGTGCCATTTCCGAAAGGCGCGTGCTTGAAACGCTCACTCCATTCGAGCTCGTACCCTTCAGCTAGATGTGGCGGTTACAAGTGTTCATGAGGCAGGACGAGTCGCTTTGCGGTGCTTGGATTGGAGCGACTCAAACGGAACGGACGTTGCGGCAGCGTCAATTGGTTCAAGGCACGCGCCTGACGGCATTAACCGCCCTGGGATGCATGGGCGTTATTCGTGAAGCGGTGCGAAAGTTGCAGACTTGCAAGGGATCAAAGGAACACGAAACACCAAAAGTTGGAACGAACTGCTCAACGACATCAACTGTGTGAGGCAGTTCAACTGAGACTGGAGGAGAATCCCCCAACTTCGAGGTGGCAGTTTTATGGTGAGATGGCGGGCAGTCCGCGAATTGGATGGCGAAGAAGGGTCGCTGGATCTGGTTGCACTGGACAGGGTTTCGCACTCTTCTCCATCAGTGGCGGCTCGTAATTTGCACAATTAGTAAACCGCCGAGCTTTCGAACTTGACGACTCCAACTCTCTCATTTCCAGTTTCTCTGTCGTGTGGCCATCGTTCGAGACCAACGGACTTCAACCGAGTCCAATCGTTGGAAGTGCTTCCAAGAGCAATGAAGACCTCATTCACCTCGACACTGTTGGGTGCTGGCTCCATAACACTCTTTTCCGGGGATGTCGACGCTCTCATCAATCTCAAGACAGACTGGGACGCCTACGTCAGCCCACTCGTTATCCCAGAAGTGCTCGACTTCACGGAGGGAGGCGCCTTCGACATGCAGATGGTCCGTGGCTCCCACAACTGGACCAACCCGGACAACGGCACGGCGCTCTCC
>JAADYF010001026.1:0-10678 GCA_023338175.1 Phytopythium delawarense
TCCTTCCAGAAGTCCGCGTAGAACGTAGGCGAGTACGCGGACTCGTTGGTACCTTGCACGACAAAGTCGTGCGTGGTGTACAACCCTGACTGGCCGACGTAGCCGACAGTTCCTGGGCTGTACGACTCGTTGGCGTACACTAAGAGACCCGCACGCTTTGCGGCCTCCCACACCTCGACGTTCACATGTGTTGGTGTGCACAGGCCAGCACGCACGGAAGACATGCGCTCGGTGACCTGCTCTTCACTCGCTCGGTGAAGGATGGACACATCGTACCCGAGCTGCCCAGGAAGGAAACCAAGTCAGACAAAGAGGTACCATCCGACCTCGGTTGCTCTCCGGGACGCACCGCTTCTTGTGCCAGAATCGCGAAGACGCTCGACGTGAGCGCATGTGTAACCCAGTTGCTGATGTCCAAGACCAGCGAGCCGACGGCGCTCACCGAGACCCCGTCTGCATTCGGGTGGTGGAAATCCATGTCGCTCCCCAAACAATCGACCGAGTACGCGCCTTCCGCCGCGGTTCGAGGGTCTTCAACCTGTTGCATCAGTCAGCAGAACCTGTTACCACACACATGGACAAGCTCCAGCGCGCACCCGCATGAGTCTCACACTGTAGCGAGGGAATTGCAGCGCCGGCGAGAGCAGCGGGTGGATCAAGCGGCCATCATCGCCTCGTTCCCCCAACGAGACGCCAAGAGATGCAGCGGTGTCCGCAGCCCACGCCGCATCGAGGCAGGTTCCGAGGAAGTCGGTGGACGGGTACGTGGGCGTCGCACCCACCACGGCGATCGCAGCGGTGGCGGCAGCGAAAACGAGCGTCATGACGTTCAAGGGAGTGGATAATCCCAGCAATGAGACTCGGTCGGGTAGCGTCCGACGCGCGTTTCACAGCATGCAGAGTGTCCAGGATTAGAAGCTGGACCCTGCCAAGTCCAATTTGCGCTGGACTTGATTGATACCGTTTCGGATGTGAACCGCTGTGGCTGTCCGAGCGTGGTTGTTGGTAAGCTGCTTGATCTCATGATCTCATGCGAGCCAGCCATTCTCAGTGCTTGGCACTCAGCTCAAGGTGCGATTTGCCTTGCCGACGGTCGCATCAGTGTGGCGACGACCTATTATTAGCACAAGGTGCTGGTCAGAGACTTCAGTGGATGGCGCTGCCCAGCCACTGTGGCCGTGTTTGGTGTGGCGGCAATGCCATGTTGAGACCCGCAAGGGAATTGCGAAGCAGCAAAGTTGAAGTTGCGCTATTTCAACCAATCAAAGCGCGTATCATCGTCAAAATCCGGACCCAGTGATGGATTTCATGGACAGGAGGGATGACGCGGATTCATAGCGTCTTATTTGAAACCGAGCTCATCATCAATAACCACAGTGTCGCCCCTCCTCGGAGGACGAGCGGATACGAACACGTTCTTCAGCTGACGGCAAAGATTGACCGGACGCCTGACGCTGCGTCGCTGCCCCTTCAAGCGCTCTCTCCTCCCTCTCGGACTCCCTCCCCTCGGTGCGCGAACGGCTGCCCGCGTTGGCAGTGTCTGCTGCTTCACGCAAGGGCCACTTGCTCTCCAGTCGCCGCCGAAAGCCATGGAGCCGACGGTGTTCGCCTGCACGGCCATTGGCACCACCAGCGTGCTGCTCGCCGTGGATGGCGCAGGTTCGCGACTGAACGAGCGCTCCATGCTCTAGGTCGAGTCTCTAACGCTCTCTTGTGGACTGCTAGCTTGCCTCGGAGGCGCCGCCCGCCTGTGCGTCGTGGACCGGCCCAGCAACATCGTCATGATGATCATCGGGTGCGCGACGTTGGTGCCCATTGCAGCCTGCCTGCTGGCTGCGTGGAGGGACCGGAGACACAACGCAGAAGTCGCCACCGACGCGACAGTGCGATTGCTGTACGTGCACATCCCGTTGCATCACTGTGGGAGGTTTCCATTTCCCAGCATTTGCAGCAACTCACATGGCATTGCACTGCGCTGTTTGGATCTGTACATGCGACTAGAGACGAGCAGCAAGAAGCGTCAAAGCCCCAGCGTGAGCTCGTGTATCTGTACGCATCACACCTGTTGTCTGCATGGGTAAGCTTACTGCTTGCAACTGGGCAACCATATGCCGACACAATTTCACCAACCCAACCAATTATGAACCTGCAGGGCGACCGCATGTGGCAGTTCGCCGTGCCGATCCTGTTCATGGAGATCTTCGTGGACACGCTGCTGCCGAGCGCCTTGTTCACGCTGGCCATGTACGCTGCGTGCATTCTCGTGATTCCGTCGGTGGGCCGGCTGCTGGATCATACGAACCGCTGGAGAGCCATGCAGTTTGCGATTGTGGCCGAGAACCTGATGATCGTGCTGAGCTCGGCCATCCTCGGCTTGATCCTGCTCGTGACGAACGCGGACGGCGTCCACAAGCCGGAGTGGACGCCGCGCCTGCTGCTGCTATTTAGCGGAACGCTCGTGTGTGGCGGCGTCGGCCAGGTGCTCAACGACGCGCAGTCGCTTGCGATCGAGCGCGACTGGGTTGTCGTCATTGCTGGGAGCGACTCGACCGCGCTCGCCCAGCTCAACACGACCATGCGCCGCATCGACCTGCTGTGCAAGATCCTCGGGCCGATGGCGTTTGGCGTCATCATGGACTTTGCCGGCCATGATCCAACGACGCGGGCGATGGTCGGCGCAGCGACTGTGGCGATATGGAACGTGCTGTCCACGCCGCTCGAGTACTTCATGACTCGGGACATGTATCACCTCGTGCCGGAGCTCGCGGTCAAGCAACAGCCCGCCGAAGAGCATGAGGAACGGACCCAAGAGGCGGCCGATGGGAGCAGAAGATCGCGAAGGAGCGTTTGCTGCTCGCGGTACGTGAAGCTGTGGCTCGACTACGCCAAGCACCCGGTGTTCCTCGTCAGCTTCGCGTACTGCTCGCTGTACATGACGGTGCTGGACGGCGACGCGCTCAATACGGCGTACCTCAAATGGCGAGGAGTCCCGGACTCCGTGCTGGGCTCTTCTCGTGGCGCTGGCGCGCTCTTCGGCCTGGTCGGCACGCTCGTGTTCCCGCTGCTGCGGCAATGGATCGGCCGCGTCGAGCGCGTGGCTGTGCTGAGCATTTGGCTCTTCTGGTTGTGCCTCGCGCCGATCCTGGCCGCATTCATCGTCGCGGGCGAGTCGCACACTTCGGACTACGTCATGCTGGGCTGCATGGTGGTCTCGCGCGTCTGGCTGTGGAGCGCCGACCTGGCCGAGACGCAGATCATGCAGGAGTGGATCGAGCCGCACCGGCGCGGCGCCGTCAACGCCATGCAGACGGCTTCGTACCAGTTCTTCTACATGCTCATTCAGGTCATGGGCATGGTCTTCCACGACCCGCGCGACTTCGAGGTGCTCGTGGTCTTCTCGCTCGCCACCGTGCTGCTCGCGGCCGTGGGCTTCTCCTCGTGGGACCTTCGCTTCGGGCGTCGCCGCGCCGCGTTCGTGCCGCTTGTCCGCAAGGGCTGAACCAGATCCGTCAGAGGTGTATGACCGACACGGAGACGCAAGCGACGTGCTCCGCACCCACGACGCATGACTCGAGGGGTTCATCGCAGTGGTACGGCGTCACTTTCGCCACTTTAGGCGACCGCAGGGTTCATGGCGGCGTGGCCGTGCGAGCGGCCGACCGTCGCGACTGTGACGCATGCTGGTCGCGGCATGACAGCCAGCCAGCGTCTGTGATGCGATAACTTTGTGGACCCTCGAAATCATTCGGATCACTGACCGCCCGCCTTGTATTCCCGCACGAGACGAAAGGACGCAGCACATGGGGACGTCGGCGCTGCGTCGCGCACCGCTTGCTCCTGCCTCTACCGCCCATAGAGAGCGGCGCGCGTCCTTGGTCCGACCCTGGCTCGGGTCGTCCGTCTCGGGAGGTGGTAAACATCGTGCAGCGCGCGCCAGAGCAGCGGTGGTGTGCGCTGCGCATCGCAGGAGCGAAGCAGATCGAGGGATGCATGTCGACGCATCGGCTGAAGAGACGGCGGGCACATCGTGGTCGCCATCATGAGGGCAAGACGTCGGCATGGACTGCATGCTGTCACAGCATTGTTGTGTACCTTCATGCGAAAGTCAGAATGGCTTGGATTCTTTAGAAACCAGTCCTGCTGACTGGTCTGATGCCCTCAGACCAGCATAGCTATCGATTATCACAGGATTCTTAGTACTTTGGTGAGCGACTGTGTCAGCACTCAGTATCAATTTCAAGAGGAGTAGTCAGCGCCGCGGCTCCAAACACCACCGAGGAGCCGACTTTATCCCCGCATCGAAACAGCTGGTGGAGCGGGCACGGGTTCGTCGTCCAACCCTTCCCATCGATGGCGCCGCTTAAGCTTGGTGTTTGTATGTGCGGTCGCAACAGCCATTGCCCCAGCCCGCCGTCTGTTCCCGCCATCTGCTGTCACGTCGTCTCGGGTGGAGAAAGGCCGCATTACGGCCGCGCTTGGCAGCCGAGGCAGCAGCTCGGTGCCTTCCCTCTCCTGCTGCGCGCTCTCTCTCGCCCCCGCCTCTACGGCATACAATCGCCAAGTGAGAGAAAGGCAGTGCACGTCCTTCCCCCCGCACCACTGCCTTCCTCATACAGAACAACAGCGGCGACGGCGCCAACACTTGCCGCGTCAAGTCGCCTCATTTCCATTCCACAACGCGGGCGAACCGACCGGCCAGGTCGTTATTGCTCGGGCTGGATCGACGCAGGGGGTCCGGGTCTTTCCTCCCTCCCGCGACGCTCGGTGGTCTCTGCTCCCCGGCAAGGAAGCGGCGGGTCGCGCGCGGGTTCTCCGGCGCGTCTTCTCCCCTTCGTTCGCGCGCCGAGTAGGACCGTCGACGTACTTTTACTACTTGCGAACGCACGCGAGCGACAGGCAACATGGTGAGCGTCAAGGCCGCGGTGCGCGCGGCGGCGATGGCGGCGATGGTCGCGCTCGCGAGCGCCTCGGTCGAGGCATCGCGCGGGCTGCAGGTCGACATCACCGACATCCTCGGCTCCACCCTGTCGGACGTGACATCTCCGGGCACGTCGTCGACGTCGGGATCGACGGCGGGATCGACGGCGGGGTCGACGGCGGGATCGACGGCTTCGTCGTCTGACACGGCCGGCTCGACGGGAACGACGACAACAAGCTCGACATCGTCGGGCTCGGACAGCACCGGTATTCTGACGCCGATTACTGACTTGCTAACGCCGACGCCGACGACGGAGGCGCCGACCGAGGCACCTACGACTGACGCGCCGACGACGGAGGCGCCAGCGACGACAGAGATCCCAACGGAAGCTCCTGCGACGACGGAAGCTCCTGTGACAACGGAGGCTCCGACGACGACGGAGGCACCGACGACGGAGGCTCCTGCGACCACGGAGGCTCCTACGACGGAAGCTCCTGTGACCACGGAGGCACCGACGACGGAAGCCCCTGCGACAACAACGGCGCCCACGGAGAGCCCTATCACTGACATCCTGACGCCGATCACGGACCTGCTGACGCCCACGCCAACCGAGGCGCCTGTGACTACTGACGCTCCAGTGACCACAGACGCTCCGGTGACCACCGACACGCCTGTCACGACAGATATCCCGGTAACTACCGACACGCCTGTGGTGACGGACACTCCAGCGACCTCGGTCCCCGCTACGACAGATACGCCGGTGACAACCATTCCTGCCGTGACGGATACCCCTGTAACCTCATCCAGCGGCAGCACAGGATCTGCTGGTGGAAGTACTGGTGGAAGCACGGGCGGAAGCACTGGTGGCAGCACTGGCGGAAGCACCGGTGGAAGCACTGGCGGAAGCACCGGCGGAAGCACTGGCGGAAGCACCGGCGGAAGCACCGGCGGAAGCACTGGCGGAAGCACCGGCGGTGGGTCTACTGGAGGAAGTGCGGGGTCGGACACTCCGGCACCGACAACGCCTTCGACGTCTTCACCGGCGTCGTCGACGTCGTCAAGCGAAGAAAGCAGTTCTGGCTCGTCGGATTCAACCCCTGCTCCGACAACGAAGACGCCATCCGCCACGACCAAGTCGCCCATCGCTATTGAGACAAATGCTCCTGCCTCGAGCTCCAGCGGCTCTGGAGTCAATGAAGGCGAGGAGGAAAGCGAGACGGAGGACAATGAGGAGCAGACCAAGACGGACGTGATTATGTACGACCCATCAGCGACTGATGCGCCTGCATCCGGATCGGCTTCCGAGTCGGACCCGTTTGCCATTCCTGACACCGACACGTCCACGGAGGTGCCAGTCGTGCTCAATATTGCCGATGATGACGGGAGCGCCGATGATGACACGACGACATACGTCCGAGGGAAGACGTCAGTCTCGAGCGGCAGTGGCACCACAGCTGACGACACGAACGTGATTGGCGGCCGCAACCAGTATGTCAACACCGAGTCGAGCGAAGTGCTGTCTACTTCAAGCGCTGCTTTCCACGACTTCCTGCGCTACGCGTCGGTCGCGTTTGCTGGCATTTCGATCGCGCTGCTTCTGTTCTTCTACTACGCCGCGCACGACACCAACTTCGTTTGGACCAACCCGCTGTGGTCGCCCAACACGTGGGAGTTCCTGTTCTACATCGGCTACCTGCAGCAGATGCAGGCCGTCTCGGAACTTACGGTGCTCAAGACCCCGTACTTCCTGTGGGACTACACGGACTCGTTCGCCTGGATGAACTTTTTGATCGAGCAGTCGACCGACTCGTCGTCTTCGTCGCGCCGGCTCGAGACGATCGTCCTTGGAGGCGTTGTGTCGTACGCTGACCGCATTGGTATTGATGAGGGGAGCATCTTGATGCACACGGCGATTGGCTTCGCGCTGATCATGGGCATCCTGATCATCGCCTTCCTCGTCATTGCCGTCATGGCCAAGCGCAAGGCCGAGCAGGCCGTGGACGACGACGACAACCTGAACGAGTTCACCCAGAAGGTGCACCGACTGCGGAGCGCGTCCATCCGTACGCTTGGCATGTGCGTCATGGTGTGGTTCTTCTCGCTGTACCCACTCAGTTTCATGGCGTCGTTCGAGATCTCCATGGAGGTCGCCGCGGGTGAGATGGCCGATGCGCTCATCGTCTCCATCATTGCGATCGTCGTGGTGTGCTTCGGCGTGCTCGCGGTCAGCGGTCGCACCATCATGCACAAGAGCAAGGATGAGCTGCAGCAGTACGAAAACCTCGCGACCTGGGGCAGCCTGTACGCGGTCTACACGTACCGCAGCCGCATGTTCTTCATCTTCGATGCCGTTGTGCAGATCGTCACCGGTATCCTGATTGGCACGATGGACGGCGACCCGACGCAGCTCGTCTTGGTCATCAGTATCCAGGTGCTGTACATGTTCGCCGTGTTCCTCCTGTCCCCGTTCTCGGAGCGGATGGTGCTGTACGCGGCGTACGCGATCGGCATGCTCAAGGTGCTGAACTTCGGCCTTGCGTTCGCGTTCCTGAACTCGAACACCCTCTCGGCGACCGGCCGCTCGGACGTTGCGCACGCCTTTATCGGCATCAACTCGATCATCATCATCGCGTGGTTCATCCGCCTGCTGGTGGTGTTCAGCACCTACATCCGCATGTGGATGCTGCACACGGAGAACGAGAAGCGCGGTAGCTCGCTGGTCAAGGGCGAGACGCGCACGACGGCCAACTCGGAGCTGTATGCGAGCGTGGACTCGACGCGCGCGCACGAGCACGAGATGTCGGAGACCGGCACGGTGGTGCTGCCGACGCACGTCCGCCAGGCCGCGCTGTGAGCCGGAAAGCGAGAGCGCGGCGGCGAGAACGCAGCGGACCCCGCGAGGGAGGTCACAGGAGAGACCGAGAGGCACAGAGGGCGTGCAAGTCGCTGCGAGCTCCCGGTTCGAGGAGCGCCTGCGCGAGGCGTGCGTGCAGCTTGGCACCTTGAGTGGCATTGGTGACCGTCTTATAACGTGCTGTTTGTTTGGCTTCGCCTCGATCCCATGCGTTTCCCTTTACGACACGACCATTCCATTCCTGCAGCAGCAGCCCCGTCGAACAAACGGTTCGCACGAACAGATAGCACGACAGGCTGGTCGATAACGAGGCGGACATTCCATGGCAGCGTGATCGCTGATGCACGAGAGGAGTCCGGCGTGGTGAAACGGGGAGGCACTTGAAGCTGCCCCGCTGTCTGAGCCCAACGGCGATGCGCGCGAGAAAACGTGCGGCCCTCTTTCGCGCGACCCTCGCGCTAGCTTCCTTCCTTTCGCTCACGACACTCGGGAGAAAAGCGGCGCCGCCGCGACTTGAGCCTCGACACCTTGGGCTCCACTCCATTTGCCTCCGCAGCACGTGATCCATCCCTGCAATTGCATTTTGTCCCGGAATAAGAGGGCTTCGCAGCGTCGTCGCGCGTTTCTGCGGGACCAGCTGGTGCCGGCGTTTTGTTGGTGAATGGGGGCGGGCGTGAGCTGACTCTCTGGGTCGTCGACACAAAGCATACAACAATCAGCACAAATCGCTTCAGCGCAGGTCAACGAAGCTAGCCCGTGCCCTGATACGGAGCGGACCAGATGGCTTTCGTGAACCGACGGGCGCCATCTGCTGTCTTTCTTCCGTCGTGATCCCACGGTGCGCGACCGCGCGGGGCAAACACACGCAGGGAGAAAAAGGCGCCGGCCGATGGACCGATCGCCAGGCCGACGCCCTCCCTGCCGATGGTCATTGATCCCAAGCGCCGCACTTTCCTATCGCGGGCACGAGCACCGCGAGCGTCTCGACCCGAGCGAGCGAGTCGCCGGGAAAGGAGCGCCCTCCCTCCCTCCGCGATACATTTGTCGCGGCGCGTCCGGCCGGCAGATCCCGGGGATATTAGTCGCGCGCCCCAGCTGTTCTCGCGGCCGCGCGACTTGTTGAGCAGCAGCGCGCTCTCTTCCGTGCACTTTGCACTTTTTGGAGCCTATTCTACACCGCGTAAAGGCGGGAAGGACGGCCAGTGGGGAAGCACTCAGCCAGCTGAGGACGCACGGGCGGCAGGGCGGGGCAAGGCGGCGGACACTATCCGGGATACGCATCGTGAGCATGGAGCGCGCGCGGTATCGGCGGCGGCGGCGGCTGGGCGGCGTGCTGCTGGCGGTCGCGGCCGTGTGCGCCGTGTCTGCGGCCTCAGCGACGGGCTCGGCGGTGGACGTGGCGGACGCGGTGGACGTGCGTGAGGGCGGCGCGCGGTGGCTGGTGGCGCAGGCGGACAGCGACTCGGGGTCCGCCAGCGACTTGGCGTCTGCCAGCACCTCGGGCTCGGCCAGCGTCGCGACCGAGACGCCGACGCCGACGCCGACGCCCACACCGACGAGCACGCCGACTGAGACGCCGACAAGTACGCCGACGGCCACGCCGACAGAGTCGCCGGTGGATGAGGTGGAGCCGACGCTGGCCCCACCGACAGAGACCCCAGTGCCCTCCGCGACGGAGGCGCTGACGGATGCGCCGACGGAGACGCCAGCGCCGACCGAGACGGAAGCGGCAACGGTTGTCCCCACCGACGCGCCGACATCGACGCCCACAGCAACGCCAGAGGCGACGGAGACGCCAGCGCCGACGGAAACGGAAGCTGCTACGGTGGCGCCGACCCAGACGCCTACAGCGACTCCGGAGCCGACGGAGACACCGGCGCCGACTGAAGCGGTGACGGTGGCGCCGACGCAGACGCAGACTCCAGCGCCGACGGAGACGAACGTCGCGACGGTGACGCCTACGCCTACGCCGACGGAGACACCGACACCGACGGAAACGGAGGCTGCAACGGTGGCGCCGACCGAGGCGCCGACGGAGGCACCAACAGAGGCACCGACGGAGACGCCCGTGCCAACGGAGACCAAGGTCGCCACCGCTGCACCAACGGAGGCGCCGACTGAAGCGCCGACTGAAGCGCCGACGACTGAGACTCCGACGGAGACCCCGTCGCCAACGCCGACTGAGACACAGGAGCCGACGTCTTCTCCATCCCCGACGCCAACCGAGACTCAAGAAGCGACGGATTTGCCGACGCCGTCTCCGTCACCAACACCGACGGAAACGCAGGAGGCGACCGATGTGCCGACTGAGGCTCCGTCACCGACGCCAACCGAAACTCAGGAAGTGACGGATGAGCCAACGTCCACTCCGACGAGCACGCCAGTTTCGACATCCGATGAAACGCCAGTGCCGTCCGAGACGGAGGCGCAGACGGTTGAGCCCACAGAAGCCCCGAGTGCAACGCCGACCCCGACTCCGACGGGGACAGAAGAGGCGACGGAGGTGCCGTCACCAACGCCGACTTCAGCCGAGGAAGACGCAACTCTGGTGCCTAGTCTTGCGCTGGAGCCGACGGACTCCCCTTCTCCGACGCCTACGGAGACGGAGGCTACAACTGATGCGCCAACGGAGTCTCCATCACTGACGCCTACGGCAACATCGGAGGAGACGCCGTCGCCGACGCCGACTGAAGCGTCAACAACGGTGCCGACTGAAACGCCAACGAGTTCACCGACGACGCCGTCCGATGAGACCCCGGTGCCAACGGAAACGCAGGAAACGACGGATGCACCGACGGAGACTCCAGCGACGACAGAGACTGTGGAGCCGACTGAAATGCCGACGGAGACCCCAGCGACGACAGAGACTGTGGAGCCAACTGAGGTGCCGACGGAGACCCCAGCGA
>JAADYF010001027.1:0-10670 GCA_023338175.1 Phytopythium delawarense
TCGTAGGTCATGTTGGTCACGGAGCAGTTGGTCAGGTACGGCATCATGAGGATCTGCTTCTTGAGAGGGAGCAGGCCGGACTTGTCGAGGAAAATGCAGTTGGTGGCTCCGCACTGAGCGCGGGGTGTATCGTACGGGTAGAAGTCCTGCGTGCAGTAGACCTCCGTGTAGGCTGTGAGTTCGTCGGCGGTCCATGTCGGGTCGACGTAGTCCGCAAGTAGCGAGCCGTTGCTGTCACAGTACGCGTTCAGGTCGCGGTAGCGAGCGTTTACCGACAGCGGCACGGTCAGCGTCATGGACAAGACCTTCATCTGGCGCGAGAGCTGGAATGACTCGAGCTTCATCTCGATCTCGTCCGGCGCGATCTTGTCGATAGTCGTGTTCAAGCCGCTCATGATGGATCCTGCCAGAGCGTCGAGCGTGTAGTAGGTAGTCGATCCGTCAGTCATGTTGGCGAGGTCTTGGAGCGAGCTGACAGCACCGTTGCAGACGCGCATGCCGGTGTACTCGCCCTCACTAAAGTACGAGAAGGAGCTGGCGCTTGAAGTCGTGGACGACGACGACGACGACGACGAAGATGCTGACGATGCTGACGACACCGACACTGACGCTGACGACGAGCCCGATCCAGTTAAGGACGCCAATTCTGCCATTGTCAGGTCGTCGCTGTACTTGCCGTCGACCCACGAGCACGGGTACTCGGCCGTGACGTTCGCGTCTGAAACCGTGCGTTCCAGCAAGGTCTTGCCCTGGAGGAATAGCTCGAAGAGCGTCCCGTAGTCCGAGTCGGTGCTCTCTTGGAAGGCCGCGACAGCTGCCACATCAGCGCTCGTGAAATCCGCGAGCGTGACATTGACCGAGTGCGTGGGCGTCAAGGCGTTGGGCAGCGCGCGGTAGTTCCATGACTGGGCGGGGAAGCCGAACACGACAGCCGTGGATCGGATTTCCTTCACGGTCGGCAGCTCAACGTACTCACCTGCCGCAGCAGCGGCGTTGGCCGCCGCGGACGCCGAAGCGGACGAAGCCGTAGCCGACGTTGTCGTGTTGACAATGCACGACGAATTGACCAGGAGTTCGAATGGCACCACGCGGCTTGTCACGACGGGCCGGATGATTGTGTCCTTGATGTTGTTGGTGGTTGCGTTGGTCGATTGGACCGACATCGTCGTCGCCACGAGGTCCGTCGACGCGAACGCTCGAGAGACACCCGTGATGCTGTGCTGGATGTTCATGGCCGAGATGCCCACGTTTAAGACGAAGAAGACGGCGGGGGCGAACCCGAACAGCACGACTGTCTTGAAGCGGCCACCGATGGACCCTTCCCGGTCAACGAACGAGTATCCCGAGCCAAAGTGTCCGAGACAAGTGATCATGACGGCGACGAAGAACTCGAAGCCGCCCTCCATGATCATCCCGATGATGGCCGCGAAGTAGCCATTGATCGTCTGGAACAGCTCCACCCGCTTGTCCGCGTGCGAAGACGACCCGACGGGGTCCGAGATGCCCCTGTCGAGCGTGATGCCGTTCAGGAAGATGACCATGAACGCGATGAACACGGCGTTGCCCAGCAGGACGTGGAACGCGAACCACCTCGCGGACAGCTTGATGGTCGGCTCAGCCGTCCCAGTGGTGGCGGCTTCTTTCCCCGGCTCGTTCGCCTCAAGGACGGCATAGTTCTGGTTCTCCGCCGGCTCCAGGAGCGCGTAGCCCGATACTTCAGCCGGCTCCTCGGCAGGCTCGGGCACGATGAACGTAGTGTCACTGCGGTCCGTGCGGTTCGGACCCACGGGGGGCTTGTCCATCGCGACGGCCGGCGGTGGGGACGGACTTTTGGTCGAGTCGTCGCGCTTCAGAGGCAAGAGGGACAATGACGGCCGGTCGGAGAGTCGGCTGCGGGCTGATCGAACGCGCGACGGTCACCCATGCGGCGCCAGACAACGCGGTCCGTCCCTTGCTCGGTTCTGTACCCACGGGTCCTGGGATGGACAGCAGTCCTCATCGGGTGGGAGACGCAGCACGCCCCAGTCTCAGTGCTGGTTGTTTGTTCGTTGGACGGATGCCAGCTGACTAAATTTCGAGGAGACGGTGGAAATGGAAAGGCCCATTGGGTTCATTTCCTGCGGACAGTGTGAACCCGCGGCGCCAGGAACAGAGCGTGAGCGCCAGCCAATCCGAGCACGCGCATCGCCATGCGCTGGTACGCAAGGTTGACGCGCGGCTCCATATGGAGCAGACTCTGGCCTCGACATTGGCATGTGGCCCGGACACGATCTCATGCGGCGCCGCTTGTCATCATACCCACGCTTCTCGAAGCGAGCGTCCCGCCCTCGAAGCGACGCTCGCTGGCGGTTGGGCGAGCGGCATGCCGTCCGCCCAACCGCGTCACAGAGCTTGAAACTTTGCGTCCACCGACTCGAACCGCATGACGGGTTGAAATTCGAGTGTACCCATGGGCCACGCTGCCCGTCTCTTTGCGCCGTCAGGTTTCAATTTCGAAGCCCGTTAGCGACGCTCTCAGCACGCAAGGACGTCAGTGGCAGCCAACTGTATACCGATGAGCACATGTTCTTGCAAAGACGGCAGTGCGTGAAGTGTGTTTCGCCCCCTCGCCGCATCTGCTGCCTGCCTGCTTGCCCGCAGTCACTCCAGAAATTGACCCAAGTCTGTCAAGCTCGACTACGCCCCAGCACGGCAGGAATGTGGTCCCGGATGCCTAGTGACGGCGGCGGGAGCCCCTACCTCGGGGGCGTGAACGGCAAGGCGGAGCGGCCGGCGGTCCTCATCACGCTGCGGCCGGTCCGCTTCGTCGTGATCATCGCCGCCGCGTGCCTCGTCATGGCCGCCTTCACCATCGTCGCCACGAAAGGCGTCGTGGTGGAGCACGTGTACGACTCGGTCGGGTCGTCCAAGGTCGCCAACGCCCGGACGGAGGAGTACAACACGTGGTCTGGTCTCGTCTTCGCGTTTGTCGAAGTGCTCCTGGGCCTCTACATGTCGATGTTCATGCCCGTGTACGACGTCTACCTGCACAATGTGCTGTGGAAGGCCAAGGAGAGGATGGCGCACTGGAAGGACTCGCGTTCGGAGGAGAAGAAGAGGAAGAGCGACACGACAGACGGCGTCAACTTTTCGCCGATGCCGTCGCCAGCGCAGCCTCAACGGTCGACCAAGTCGATGGCGCGATCGACCGCACTGTTCCTCTTCCCGATCGTCGTCGGCGTCACGTTTGGCAACAGCCTCCAGAGTATGCAGGCATCCAACAGCACGGTCGGGTTCCAAGCTATCATCATCGACACCGACTTGGCCAAGGACCAGTCGGAGCTTGACAAGCTCGTGGCCAAGGCGGCCGCCAAAGCCAACTCGTCCGACACGTCGACGTACAACACGGTGCTCAAGAACGCCATCCGCCAGAGCGTCACACCATTCTCGTTCGCGTCGGACTCCAACTGCACCCAGAAGAACGCGACGGAAGTCGCCGCCGGGGAGCGTCTCGTGCCGATCAATGTGCACGATCTCGACACAAGTTCGGTCGTCTACGGCTTTTCGCTTCGTGACTGGAACGCCGAAGCACTCGAGAATGCTCTGAACGCCACCAGCTCGATCACGATCACGTACTACGACGCGATGGCTAGCAGTGAGGGCACCGGATCGATGGCAGAAGCGATTGCAGCTCTGTCTTTAGAGACGCTGGTGACGGCGTACGACCTCCTCGTGCACGGCAAGGTCATGATCGAGAAGGCTGTGGGCGACTCGCTCAACCAGAACCACAGCTGCTCGCTCTCCGACTATCAAACCAACCTGGATGGATTCTCGTCCAGCACAAGCAGTGGCAGTGGCACTACTACCACCAGCAGCGGCAGTGGCAACAGCAACGACACAATCACTAGCACTGGGCGGCGACACCGACGTCGGCGACTTGATGCGAGCGGCAGCGAGTACTACGACGAGTCTGGCAGCGAGTACTACTACGATGAATCTGGCAGCGAATACTACGACGAGTCCGGCAGCGACTACTACTACTATGAAGGTGATGACAGCTATGACCAGTGGACGTACGACGAGAACGGAACGCGCATTTGCCAGGGGCCGGTGAGCTCGCTGTACGACCTGATCGGCTCGGCCGCTGCCGCCGACCCGACGGTTGCGAACCTCATGGACGCGATCGTCACGGGGCTCAACAAGTCGTTCCCGAACACGTTCTCGCTGACGGAGACCACCATGACGCTCGAGTCCTACGACGTGACCAGTCAAATCTCGATCCAGACTCTGGAGATTGATGCTGTGATCGATGCGTCGATCGAGTACGGAGTATCCGAGTGCACGCTTTCGAACGCTGATCCGGCGACTTGCAACATCTCCAACTACGTGTACGACGACTGGAGCAGCGCCTTCTGCGGAGACGACAACTGCGTGTTCCTTGACATCAGCGAGACATTCACGCTGCAGAAGGAGATCGGGCTCATCCCGCAGATGCTCGAGTGCTCCGACGTCAAGTACAGCGGCGACTACCACGGGTTCTTCCCGTCCTCGTGCACCAAGTCGACGAACAGCACGTTCTTGTACGGCATCGGCACGTACATCTCGGGCGACTTCTACGGCAGCAACGACCCGGTCTTCGACTACCCGTACATGACGGCCCCGCGTCGCCACGTGACCTTCTCGTTCGCGTTCATGACGTGGGAGCTCGAGGATCTTGCGGAAAGGTTCGATGCCGATTGCGACGCCGGTCAATGCCTGGGGCTGTGGTACAAGCTCGAGTCGAGCGGCCGTTATCTGTTCGCGGGCGAGAAAGCGCTGCCACGGTCCGAGATCCTGAGCGCTGACTTCCACTCGCCTGTGCAGCTGGTGCAGGTTAACGAGCCGTCCATCTACGTCTCCGAGTGGAACATGAGCGTCGTGCTCGAGCGACTCAGCCTGTACGACTTCACAGAGACCGATTGGTACATGCCGCTCGTGGGCGAGCAGTGCTCCATGCTCATGCAGTCGTACATCGAGCAAGTGGAGGAGAACCGGTACTTGTTGGACCGCCCACTGCACCCGATGTACGTGTCGGCTTTCTACTACCTCATGGCCGACGCTGCCATCACCACCAACTCGACCACAAGCTCCTCGGGTTCGGGGTCAGGCTCGTCAGGCGTCAACATCTCGGACGCGCTCGGTACGAACTCGCTCAAGGGCGACCAGCAGCTGCGGAAAATCAAGATCTCCATGCCTGCAGCGTCGTTCAAGGTTTCGCTCGCGGGGTGCTGCTTCCTGGTGGGAGTCATGGTCATCATCCTCGCCGTTCCGCGCCGCTTCTGCGTGGAAGAGTTCGATGAGGAAGAGTCCACTGCGAGCAAGTATCTGGCCATGCGGAGCGAGGGAGAATACTCGCACAAGGTTTACAACAAGGAGGTCGCAGTGAACGACTCGGGCTGGACGAGGATGAAGATGAGCGACCTCGGAGTGACCAGCATGACGCTCAGAGCACGGCACGAGGGCGACGGGGGACCATCAAGCTCTGCGCCGGACCGAATCTACTTGTAGCAATGCTGAAGATAGGTCAGGTCAGCTCGATAATGAAGGCACTGGGTGGACTGATAATTCAATGACAGCGCCGCTTTATTGCTCGTATCAATCGAACCAGTGTTGCTCCAATAGCATTGAGACACGACGCTTCACTGCTGGGGTTGCGCTCACAGCTGGAGCTTGTCTGCCTGCGTTGTTTGCCGCCCCTCGGTCGGATGCGCAGCTCGAAGTGTCATGGCAGTCACCTCCAGGTCTTTCGCGGGCACGCGTATGTCGCCTACCACGACCACCTTGCGGTAAAGCTTGTTCGAGTACTCTCCTTCGCGGCGCATGGCCAGATACTTGTCGGCTGCAGACGCATCTGTCTCAAAATGCTCGACACAGTAGCGTCGAGGCAGGGCAAGGATGACGATCATGGCTGCAACAAGGAAGCAGCAGCCTGCAGCCGAGATCTTGAATGACGCCAGCGGCATGACGATCTTGACTTCTCGCAGCTGCTGGTCACCCTTGAGCGCAGCAGCCCCGAGCGCATCGTTGGCCTTGATCGCTGACGACGGAGATGTTGCGTTGGTGACGTCTGTGACCGCTGCGTTGGCCATGAGGTAGAAAAAGGCCGACACGTACATCGGGTGCAGTGGGTGGTCCAAGGAGTACTGGTTCTCGTCGACCTGGTTGATGTACGACGCCATCAATATGGAGCAGTCCTCGCCCGAGAGGGCGTCGTCCCACAACGTCTTTGTGAAGTCGTCCGGGTTTAGTCGCTCGAGATCCAGACTCATGTTCCACGCGGAGATGTAGATGGACGGTGAGTTGAGCTGCACAAGTTGTATGGGGGAATGGTAGTCGGCGCGCATGATACGAGAGGTTGGTAGAGCACTCTCGCCTGCGAACAGGAAGCGGCCGCTTGACTCAAGCTTGAACCACAGGCCATGACACTCACCAGGGGCTTCGCACTCGGCTCCAAACTTAGTCGCAAGGTCTTCGAGCTCCCACGACATGATACCGAAAGAGAAGGTCACATGTCGTCGCGGAGCCTTGATGAATGGTAACCCGGTCTCCGTATCGTTGGTCCCGAAAGTATCGCCGGTAACATGTGAACCGATGCCATAGAGAAACGCGCTGTTCGTTGACTTGGTGCATTTGAAGGGGTAGAAGCCGTGATAGTCGCCGCTGTACCTAATGTCTTCGCAATCAAGCATGTGTGGCACAAGGCCGATCTCCTTCTGCAGAGAGAAGGTATTGCTAGCGTCGAGGAACATGCAGTTGAAGTCCCCGCAGAATGCGCTGCTCCAGTCGCTATAGACGTAGTTGGAGACATCGCAGGTCGACTTGTCGGCTCCCCATAGAGTGCACTCGGACACACCGTATTCGCGTGAGGAGTCGACTATGGCGTCGATCTGGAGCACGTCGAGTGCGATCTGGCTTGAGAGGTTGTATGACTCGATCGTCATGATCGTTTCCGCTAGCGCAAATACACCGGGAAATGATGTGTTGAGCACGTTCACGATTGCCGTCATAAGGTTGTTCACTGTCGGTTGCTCAGCAGCGGGCGAGTCGAGCAGGTCGAACAAATAACTCACAGGTCCCTGGCAAATACGAGTGTTGTTTTCGTCGAGTGTCCACTGGTTGTAGCTGTCATCACCTTCGTAGATGGAAACATCGCCACTCGATGCATCGTCCTCTTCTTCATCGTCCGACGACAAGCGGCGTCGACGTCGACCACCGTTACTGCTGCTGCTACTCACTGCGCCGTATGCTCTGTTGTGGTCGGAGAGCTCGCAGCTGTGATTTTGGTTGGTGGCGTCCCCCACGGCCTTCTCAACCATGATTGTTCCATGGAACAGCATTTCGAACGTCTTTATCAACGTCTCCTCCGTCAGAGTCGCTATCGCCGCATCTGTTGAAGCATTCCTGGTGTTGTTGTTCATCGCGTCGGTATATGTGATGGCGACGGACTGCTTTGGCGGCAATGCAGCCGAGAGCGCTTCAGCATTCCAATCACGAAGTGTGAACCCGTACACGACCGAGCTCGTGTCCAAATCGTGAACATTGATCGGGACAGTTCTTTCACCGGCGGCAACTTCTTTTGCATTCTTCTGTGTGCACTTGGAGTCACTAGCAAACTGGAACGGAGTGGCTCGTTGGCGAATGGCGTTCTGAAGTATCGTCAAGTAAGTTGAGTTGTCGTTGCCGCTTTTAATTTCAGCTCTTTTCACAAGTTTGTCGAGTTCAGACTGGTCCTTGGACAAGTCAGCATCGATGATGATCGACTTGAACCCGACGGTGCTGTTGGACGCCTGCAAACTGCGCAGGCTATTCCCAAACGTCAGCGCGATGATGACTGGAAAGAGAAACAGTCCGATCGACCGCATAATCGGCATCGGCGACGGAGGCAGTGCTGATGACGACTTGTCGTTCAAATCCGCGACAGATTCAGACTTCTTCGCCCAGCATCGGGGTACCAACTGGTTCATCGCGACACCCAACTTCCAAAGGGCGTTGTGTAGGTAAACGTCGAACACGGGCATAAATACCTCCATGTGGCAGCCCACAAGTACTTCGACAAGCGCGAGCACGAGACCCGACCACGTGTTGTACGTCTCCGTTCTCTCATCGGCAACTTTAGAGGACCCCACCGCGTATACGTGCTGGAGGACGATACCATGGGTCGCCACAGCCGTGAAAACCGCGATCACCACGCACAAGACCAAGACGAGAGCCACAAAGCGGTACGGTCTCAGTGTGATCTCGACCACTGGTGGAGAGGGTGCAATGGGAATGCCGGCGGACTGTTCATGCTCCATCTTGCGCTCGTGCAACATTGCCACCGTGTTGGAAGCGGCTGGCGGCGCAGTAGCATGGTTTTCACCGTCCCCGTCGGCACCAAAATCGGCGTTTGAAGTCATGCTGAGCTTCACTGGGCAAGGCTATTGAGAGTCGAGAAAGCTGCGCTTCAGACGATATTCGAGAATGACTTAAGTCGGTGAAAATCGCCACTCCTGGTTGAGAAGGTTGATTGTTGAGAAGGAAGCGTGGTGTTTGTGGAACTTGTCCGCAACTCTGGTCAAGTGAAGTGCCAGCCGCCTTAATTTAGCTGGTGTGGGCTCAGTTGATTGATACGTTTGCTCGGCTGATTTGATCCCAGCCAATTTGAGGACAAGGGCCAATCATGAGCTCGCGAGAAGTGCTGCCAAGAAAAAGGCCGAGGCGAGGTATCCAAGTCTAAATGTGCCTCAACAGACTCGAATTTGCTCGTTGGAAGTTTCAGAGTGAGAATCACACCTCCAATTGGATTGGAATGGACCGACAAGAAAGCTGCCAGTGGCGAATGAAGTCCCGACATGTTATTTTTGGAAGTGCTCAATCTCAGACCGTGCAACGCGCGAAGAATCAGGATTTCCTTCAGCTTTCAGTGGCAGCTCGATCGCGCACATCTTCGAATTCCACGAGCCAAGCATTTCCAGTGAACCAGACGAACTTGTCTTCGCAGGTTTCGGCGACGGGATGTGCGACCTCTCGCTCGATGATTCAGCGCATCCGAGCGGAGAGCTTCAGGGTGTTAACCATCGACTTTCGAAGACGGATTGTGCGGTGATTGAGTCACCTCTCCCGATTTTGGCCTCTCAAGTCAATGGAGGAGTGAAAACCGCCGAGTCCTCGATCGAGATCTCGCCTTGGCGGTTTGCCTTGTCCATCATGGTGGGAAATGCCGTGCTCGTCGGGTTCATGGTCATCTTCCTAGTTGGTATCACGCTTAAGGCAAATGTTGTAGACCCAATTGGGTCGTCCGCCGCTGCCGACAAGCAGGTTGAGCTGTACCAGACGTTGAATGGCTACTTCGCAGCCATCGTCGGAATGATATTGGAGTGGGGTTTCGAGATCTTTATTGCCGTCATGCTCACTTGCCTCGGCCATTTAGGCTGTGGACACGCCGTTGTGGATCTAGAGGGTGCGATCGGTGGGCGTGTCAAGGCGGTTCTGCTGTTTGGGTTCGGTCCAGCTGTCTTCTTTATCCTGAACGTTGGAATCTCAGCCATGAACATCCAGCATAGCATCACTGGCGTCTCTCGCGCGTTTGTCAATGATGACCTTGTGGCGACCACACTCTCAGTGAAATCGACCAACGCAACCACCACAAGCATCAAGAACACAATTCTACGACCAGTCGTTCTCAACCGCGCCGAGCCTTTCGAGCTCCTGGCAGATTCGTCGTGCATTACGAAACCCGTTAGTCAAGGATCCACAGCATCTTCTGCAGCGTCGGCCGCCAGTGCGGCAGGGGAGTATGTTGAACTCCCGACTGCGAAGGAGATCCGCTCCACGGCGGTCGTGTTCGGGTTCCCAGCACAGTCTTGGAACTACCGAGCGCTACCAAATGCCCTGACGGCCACGCACTCAGTCAACTTGACCCTTGCCGACGACGCGATCAAAGATGCCGATGCTGTCGCTGCTTTCTTTGAAGCTACTGGCTCAAACTACCAGATGATGTTCGAGCTGTTTCTTCAGGGCAAGCTGATGTTGGAGCGCACTGTTTCGGACGCTGATGTCACGGCCGAGTACCCCTGTTCGTGGGTCGATGGCAAGTACAGCGATGATTTAGATGGATTGTCTCTGTCATCAAACATTACCAATTTTGCGTTCTTTGACGGTGGCGACTACAACGGGATGCGTATCTGCAACGGCGCTGTCAGCTCTCTGCAAGACCTTGCCAACATGATCGATGGCTCAACAACTTACCACACCCTCGACGACCTTGCCAAATCCATCGTGGATGGTCTCAACAAGACGGTTAGTAAGATTGCACCGGATGAGATCCAGATGAAGCTCGAGTCATTCCAGCTCTCGCGCCAAATGAAGGTCTTGTCCATGACACTCGACGTGCCCTTAATTGCCAACGCTCGGTATCGTGATGTGAGCGAGTATTGCGACAGCAACGGCACACTACTTGCGGACTACGTCGACCCTAGCTGGTCCGCTGACGACCTTGCCGATTACACCGACATTTACTGCTCCCAGGAAAACTACCCGTACGATACACCCCGCGCTCAGTGCGGAGCCACCAACTGCATTTTCCTCGACAAGTCCGGCCTGCTCCCTCTCAAGAAGCAGATCCTCATGATGCCGTACCTGACCAACTGCTCCGTGACCAACATGACCTACGA
>JAADYF010001028.1:0-10660 GCA_023338175.1 Phytopythium delawarense
AGCGATGGAGAAGCCGCCAGGCTGGCTATTCACGGCGCCAGGACGGGCCTGGGGATAACCGTCGCGCGACGAGAGGATCTCCGCCAGCCATGAAGGTCTCACATAGCGATCACCGCTGGCAGCTCAAAAACCATGACCATGTCATGGTCATGGGTTTTGAGCTCCCAGCGGACGCGTAACCCATGGGTACACTGCGTCGATTTGACTGGCTGAATTCATGCAAAATACAGTGACAAAAACGTTTGATTGGGTATAACTCGAACGAGGCACTTCAACATTGCCGGGAGTGATGGTATGTGAGACCGTCGGGACCCAACTCTTCCGGCTCGGGATCCATTTGGGGGGGGAAGCGGTCGAGATGCAGACGGATGAGGAGGCGGCGCGGGTACTGGCGGACGCGTCCAGGGGCGAAGCGTACAATAAACAGCTGGAGTTGCTGCTCCGGCGCCGGAGGGAGGCGCGCGAGGCCGGCACGGCGGCGGATCCCAGCGGTGCGGCCGTGTCAATTGTCAGAAGCGCTTCACAGCTCGCATTGATGCCTTTGTTGACTGTGTACAGCGCCAGCAGCAGCGTCACCGGTCAAGAGCGGTATGGAAGGAACAGTGGCGAAGACTCCAATCGTGATAACTCGCCCGGGTTTCACGTTTGGAGGACCTGCAGGCTCGGAACGCGGCCAGCAGAGCACGTACGCGATCGTTGTGGCGACGTACAACTTTCGGCACTTGCCACGGCTGTCGGACAAGACCAAAGAAGTCGCGACGGCGCTGTTCGAGAGCCTCGTGGGTGCCAGTTTCAACCACTTTTCGCTCCGCGGATCCAAGCTGCTGATCAACCCGTCGGTCGTCGAGTTCCAGGACGCCATGGGCGAGTTGGACCACATCTGTGCGGAGGAGCCAGGGTCGTCGTTCTTCCTGTTTATATCCGTCAGTGCTTCTTCATGTGTGCGTGGTCGATGACTGAGAACTGCTAACCGTGAACTCTTGTTGCAGACCCACGGTGCTCGGGTTGCTGGCGGCCCGAACGCCGGGTCGTACATGCTCTTCAGCGAGTCGCGGCTATCGTCGGAAGAGGAGCTGCTGCTCACTGCAGTTCGCGAACGCGAGCTTGCCAGAATGATTCACGGTAATCAACGCTCGTTGATCAGAGTCAGCACTACGTGCTCACATGCCGTGCTCTCTAATGCGATGCAGCGATTACATGCAAGAACAAGTTCATAGCGATGGAGCTGTGCCAGCTGCGCGAGCCGACTGAGAAGGTTCATGGAGAGGCGCATAATGTCCATTTCCGGATTGAGGAAGGGCTGTCGCAAAGGCTGTACGAAGAAGTCGTGCGACTCCAGGTGGCACGCTTGGCGGCTGACGACTCGCGGGTGGACGCGCTGCCAATCACGGAACAGCGAGTGAAAGCTGAACCCGCGCTGCTCAACTTTGTTGTCATGGAGTCGTGCAACGTCAAGTCCGAAGCCCCCGTGCGATCGGAGGATGGCGTCAGCAACTTCCTGTGCCGGTTCAACGATGCGTTTCGGGGCGGCGCTGTCAATAACCCCGAGCGCTATGATCAAGTTGAAGACAGACACCAGCGGCGCGCGATGATGGCGAGCGAGGTCTTCGCTTACGTGGACGAGCGTGTTCGGTCGGATGCTGCGCAGCAGAACGAGGCCGTTCGTGCGCTCTT
Organism: Phytopythium delawarense; assembly: GCA_023338175.1. Classification (NCBI taxonomy): domain Eukaryota; phylum Oomycota; class Peronosporomycetes; order Pythiales; family Pythiaceae; genus Phytopythium; species Phytopythium delawarense. The sequence goes on from JAADYF010001028.1 coordinate 1,675, forward strand.
CCTGAAGCAGGTGCGAACAAAGTACGAGCGTGCGGCCGAGTTCGAAGAGATCAGCCACTCACCTCAAACCGTGGGCACTGTGCGGGCAACGGACTTTGAGCTTGGCGTCATGCCAGGTAAGCTCTCGCTGCCGGAGACGCGGAGCATTCGGCAATTGTGTTGACAGTGGGTTCATGGAACGCATTCAGACAAGCCGCGGTTGACTCCCTCCACGCCGCGTTGGGTCGTGTCAACGCTGAGCAGCATCACTGTTTCGTGGAGTTATCCAGCGAGCAGCTTGCTAGCCGATCTGCCTACGATCCTGGGGTTTGACGTGCAGATTCGGGGAAGTGGGCGAGCCAGCGAGTGTGCAGACGCGTGGAAAACGGCGGCAGCATTACAAGTCGTGAGCTACGAGCAAGCCGCTCGACATGGCCAAGCTCCACCTACACAAGTCTCTGTCCATGGGCTCAGCAGCGATACTGCGTACTGCTTCCGCGTGCGAGCACTCACAGCGGGCGGATGGGGGCCATTGTCAGGCGTCAGCCCAGCATTTTGCACGCAATCTGCCGCGTCAGCGACGGATCCGTTCGCAATGGTCAAGACATTGCTCGACAAAGGCGCGGGCGTGTCTGGACTTGTGAGTATGATGCGGAAGCACACGCATAGCGGCGCTGTGCAACGCCAATGCGTGGAGGCATTAGCCAAATTGGCTATCAAAGGTGAGCATCTCACTGGAGAGCGTCTCTATCTTCATCTGATAGCTGAGCGTGCTGCGATGCAATGAAGGATCTTCGAGTCATGCAAGCCGGAGCGCAGTCACCACCCAGCCGTTCGTTCCAGCGCGTGATCTCCCAGCTATACTGGCGGCTCGGGACGCCATCATCCGGTTCAAGAAGGACTACGTTCTTCTGCGCCATGGGTGCATGCTGTTTGGGCGTCACTCAGCGCATGACGGTGGGTCTGGGCCAGTGTTGAAGCTCTCTATCATCGCATAGGCTAATATGGAGCTCACACTGTCGACAGCGTCTTGGAGGGGAGCACTACTGTCGATTCGAGATCCCAGTCTCCTGTCCGTTTTGATGCAAGTCCGCGCAGGCACTCCACAGAGAGACCAGGAGACGCTGTGCTGGTGCGACTACGCTCTCCGACACATCAGCAACTCTGGCGGGAGTTGTGCTCGACCGCTAAGCAAACCCGAGGCAGCTCGACGGATCCAGGGCTTGTACCGGAGCAAGAAGGCCCGCGAGCACGTCCGATCGCTTGCGTCCGCCATCTACCAGCGCCTCGTCGACCCCGCATCCGGACAAGCGTACTTCTACAACACCCGGACCGGCACGACGTCGTGGTCAATGCCATCGTTCGTAGCAACTGCGTCATGAGCCAGCAGAACGATCCACGACGCGACCAAAGCAACACTACCAACAACGCCAAGTTGCACACGGACATCAGATACTGAAGTGAATTGGATCGAGCGAGGGTCTACGTCCGGCCGCGGCGGCGCTCCTTGGTCTGTTGCCGCATCACGTGCTGGCGCTTCTTGCGCTGGCGGATGCGCTCCTCGCGCTTCGCCGCCTCGCGCTTCTGGTCGCCGGTCTTGCGCTTGGTCTGCTCCTTCTTCTTGAAGCGCTCCTTGAGCTTCTCCTCGGCGCGCTTGGCGCGCTTGGCCTTCTTGTCCTCCCCCGTCTCGCCGTCGCTGTCGTCGTCACTGCCGCCGTCGTCGGACGAGTCAGCCTTGCCCAGTAGCGCCTTCTCGTACTCCTCCTCGGTGATCTTGCCCTTCTTGAGCTTCTTGAACAGCTTCTCCTCCTCGGCGAGCTCGTCCCATTCCTCGACGATCTGCTGATGAAGACCCTTCTTCTTTTCACGACGACGCGGCGCGTGCTTCCCGCCGTCTTCCTCGGTCTCCGGGTGCTTGCGCTTCTTGCCGTGGTCGCCCTGCTTGCGCTGCTCCTCGCGCTTCTCCTTTTCCTTGGCGATCTCCACCAGCTTCTTCTGGCGCTCCTTCTCGCGGGCTTTGTCTTTGTATCGGATGTCGACGGCCTTGATGTCGGCAGCCGGCTCGAAGTTGACCTTGATGTTGCGCAGCTCGTTGATCTTGGGCAGCTGTAGCAGACAGAAGCCGCGCGCGACGGCGCCCAGGTCGAGCTCCTTGAAGCGGAAGATGAACTGGCACTGGTGCTCCTTGTACGAGCGCACGAACGAGATGAAGGCCTTGGTGCCCTTCTCCAGGAGGTCGCGGTCGCCCAGGATGAGCTCCTTGACGCGCGGCAGCACGTCCGGCATGGTGTCCAGCGGCAGCGTCATCTCCTCGCTCGGTACCTTGCGGATCTTGAGGTAGTTGACGTACGCGTCCTCGTTCGACGACAGGAACGACAGCGCGCAGCCCGTGCGACCCGCGCGCGCCGTGCGGCCGACGCGGTGCACGAAGAAGTTGGGGTCCTGCGGCGGGTCGTACTGCACGATCCAGTCGACGTCGGGCAGGTCGATGCCGCGCGCGACCACGTCCGTGCAGACGAGTACACCGGCCTTGAGCCCGACGAACTGGTCGTAGTGGGCTGTGCGCTTCTTCTGCGGCATCTTGCCGTGCAGCATGACGACGGGGAACGCATCGTCATCGTCGTCGTCCGCGCCGGTGTTGGCCAATAGTTCCTCCAGCAGGCGCCCGAAGAAGTCGACCGCCGAGCACGTGGAAAAGAAGACGAGCAGCTTCTCGCGGCGCTTGGTGGTCAGGAAGTGGTGCAGCGCCGACAGCCGCTGGTCGTGGCCCACGAGGCAGTAGTAGTTGTCCAGCGTCGACGGCGTGATCTGCGCCTTGTCCTTGGCGCCGGCCACCTGCACTGAGATGGTCGCGGGGTTGCGCAGCCCCGCGCGCGCGAGCGCCTTGACTTCCTGCGTCTGCGTGGCCGAGAAGAGGCCGGTGCGGCGCTGCTTGGGCAGGTGCTCCAGGATCTTGTTGAGGCTGACCTCGAAACCCATGTCCAGCAGCGTGTCGGCCTCGTCGAGGATGAGGATCTCGAAGTCGCGCGCGTCCAGCCGCGAGCCGACGCAGCGGTTCAGCAGGTCCTCGGTACGCCCCGGCGTGCCGATGACGACGGCGCAGGCGCCAGCTGCCTGCCTTACGAGCGTCAGGTCCTCCTCGACGCTCGTGCCGCCCACGAAGAGCAGCGGACGCACGCTGCCGCTGAAGGCGCGCGCGAAAAAGGGCGTAGCGCAGTCGAAGATCTGGCGCGCGAGCTCGCGCGTGGGCGAGATGACCATGGCCAGCAGCTTGGCGAAGGCGGCGCTCTTGGCGGGCGGCGCGATGGTCTTGTCCGCGAGCTTGCGCTGCAGCAGCTGCACGATGGGCAGCACGAAGGCCAGCGTCTTGCCGCTGCCCGTGCACGCGTCCACGCACACGTCCTTGTTGGACAGGAAGAGCGGCAGCGTGGCCGCCTGCACGGGCGTCATGTGCTCGAAGCCCAGCGCGTCGACCTCGGCCAGGATCTCGGCGCTCAGCGCCGGCTGGAACTCGCGGAAGCGCATGGCGACTGGCCAGACGGGTCGGGCGCGGCTTGTGGCTGCAGCGGGAGGCGCAGGCGCGCAGTGGGCGGCCCGGGAGCAGCGAGCGGAGACGAGGAAGGTGTCGCTCCGACTGGCGGATGCTGATGCTAATGAGCCGCTGAGTCGGTTGGTTCCAGCCACTCTGGGCATCAGATCGTGTGGGCCACGTCGTTTCCGTAAACAGTGACTCGTCAGTATTTTGAAGTCTGTCGATCGCCAACACGGAAGAACACCGCGCGCGGATTGGCTGGGTTTATTTAACGAAATCAGCCAATCACAGGCAGATACCCACTCATCACGGAGCTGGTGGATCAATTGAGCTGGTTGAGGAGTCCAAGCCAATCCTCCTCGGCCACTCCTCGCGGCGGCTCCCTCGCTCCCCCTGGCCGCCCTCGCTGCGCCTGAAGACCCCAGCGCTGCTTCAGCACTGCCCGAGCACCCGACGACCATGGCGGAGCAGCTGGCGAGACGCCTGGAGGGTTTCGACAAGCCGACCGTGTGGCACGAGTTCACGCCGCTGGCGGCCGAACACCAGGCAGTGAACCTTGGCCAGGGCTTCCCGGACTGGCGCTGCGAGGACTTCGTCAAGCAAGCGGCCAAGGCCGCGCTGGACGCCGACTTCAACCAGTACGCGCGCCCGCAGGCGCACAAGAAGCTGGCCGAGGTGCTCGCGCGCAAGTACTCGAAGGAGTTCGGCCGCGAGGTGCGCTGGGCCGACGAGGTCGCGGTCGGCGTCGGCGCCACCGAGACCATCTACAGCGCCGTGCAGGCGTTCGTGCAGCCTGGCGACGAGGCCGTCGTCTTCGAGCCGGCCTTCGACATTTACCAGGCGCAGGTGCAGATGGCCGGCGGCACGTGCCGCTTCGTGCCGCTGCACGTGCACGAGCTGCCCAACGGCGAGAAGGACTTCTACATCGACGAGCCGACGCTCGCGGCCGCCTTCTCGGACAAGACGCGCGTGCTGCTCTTCAACAACCCGCACAACCCGACGGGCAAGGTCTTCTCGAAGGACGAGCTCGAGCTCATTGCCAAGTACGTGCGGCTGCACCCGCGCGTGGTCGTCATCTCGGACGAGGTCTACGAGCACATTACGTTCGACGGCCGCAAGCACGAGCGCATCGCGCTGTGCGACGGCATGTGGGACCGCACGCTCACGGTTTCGAGCGCCGGCAAGACGTTCTCCGTCACGGGCTGGAAGGTCGGCTGGGCCATCGGCCCCAGCCAGCTCGTCAAGGGCATCCACCTGGCCAACAACTGGGTCCAGTTCAGCGTCGCGACGCCCTTCCAGGAGGCCGTCGCCAACATGCTCGAGCTCGCCGAGCAGCCGTACAACGGCTTCCCGACCTTCTTCGCGTTCGTGGCAGATCAGTACCAGAAGAAGCGCGACCGACTGGCCGCCGCGCTCGAGGACGTCGGCATCAAGCCCGTGACGCCGCGCGGCGGGATCTTCCTGTACTCGGACATTTCGGGCGTCAAGGTGCCGGACGAGTTCCTGGCTCCCGACATGTCGTACGACTGGTCCTTCTGCCGCTGGCTCACGATCCGCAAGGGCGTGACGGCGATCCCCACGTCGGCCTTCTTCTGCGCCGAGAACAAGGCCGAGGGCAGCAAGTGGGCTCGTTTCGCCTACTGCAAGACGGACGAGGCCATTGCCGAGGCCATCAAGCGCCTCGAGACGCTCCATGAGTAGACGCCACCGAGTGAGTCGTTCGCCCTCGGCGCATGCGCATCCGAGCCATCAGTCGATCCTCGCGGTCCCACGGCCAGCACCCGTGCAACCCGACGGACGCTAACGCGATCATAACCACGACCCACCTTGCACATGCGGCGGTATCTGCTGCCAGGACCCCTCCTTGAACATTGACCTTGAACATTGCACCGCTGGCAATCCGGTGGAGCTGAGCCGAACAGCGGAAAGCCCTGCCGCTGCACGACCCGCATCCTGCGCTCTGGACCTCAGCCAGCGCCTGTCGTGGAGTGCCCAGCGACCACTCGGCGCCCTTGGAAGTGGCGTCCAGACCGTTCCACGTGCCGTTCACAAGTGCGGGGCTCGCTCAACCGCTCGTTTTCTCCATTGGCAATCAATCCAGAGAGCTCCAAGTGACAAGTGAACCCATCATACCGTACAAATCTCCATTCGTTTTCTTCATCGTTTTCTTTTTTTCTTGAGTTGCTCGAACATGTCGCGCTTGAAGTACGATTTGTTATGGCACGAAAACGTTGCGTAACCATATTTACGTTGCGTAACCTCTGGACTACGTTGCGTTTACTTCACATTACGTTGCAGGTATAGTGCGGGGCGGCAATGAAACCTCATGGCACACGTGCGACAAAGAAAAGGGTGCTACGCGACAAAAAATAAAGAATCCCACTTGAGGTTTGTATACTTCGAAAATCCAGTGCAACTTGCACCCCCATCTCGATGAGTGGCCGACAAGAAACGCGGCACTTCCATCGGCGCCACCATGCGCCAAGGACGCGGCTCTGCTCCATGGACGCCGTGGACCATGACGTGGTGCGTGGCTGGCGTCTGCTCGGCTCCATTTGGCAATCGGACGCACAAGGCACAAGTCTCCTCGTGATCGTTAGTCGATCTCCAACCGACCCGACCCACGAGATTAAAGATGCGGCACCACCGACTGGCGAGCGCGGCGCTGCTGTGTCTCCTGGCAATGCACGAAGCAGCAGCAGACGGCGCCGCGTCGTCGTCATCCATGGCATCCTCGGCATCCTCCTCTTCGGCTGCGGCGGCGGACGACAGCTGCAGCAGCCTCAACTACGTGGGCGGGTGCTGGTACCCGGTCACGTGCGACGTGTGCCTGAGCCGCAGCGGCTGCTCGCTGGACGCGCTGACCGGCGCATGCGTGTCGAGCGCGAGCGTGTCCAGCGGCGCGTCGGTGGGCAACGAGCGCTACTTCCCGGCGGGCTCGGCCAGCTACTGCGACGCGAGCGACGAGCACTGCGTCGACTACCTCAGCGGCGCCAAGAGCGGCGTGTGCAGCGGCTGGGACGGCTGCATCACCAGCCGCCAGTGCGCGCTCATCTCGACGGACCCGACCATGTGCCAGGCCGCGTTCAGTGGCTTCACCAAGTCGGTGCTGGTCGTGGCCTGCGCGCTCGGCGTGCTCGTGCTCTTCATCGCCTCGATCCGGTCCCGCGCGGGGATCGGCGGACTGGCTGCCTTCCTGTGCCGCGCCGCGTACGAGCGCTGGCACGAGCGGCGGATGCGCCGGCGGCGCGAGGAGCAAGAGCAGCAGCGCCGCGCGCGCGCCGAGGCAGACCCCACGGGGCTGCACGTGACGCTCAAGCTCGAGAACTGGCGCAAGGAGCGGGACGCGCGCGCACAGGCGAGCGGCCTCGGCCCCGTCGAGCTCGAGTGCTGCTACATCCAGATGCCGCGCGAAGACCGCGAGACGCTCGCGACGGACACGGACTCGCTCCCGACGTGGGACGCGGACTCGTTCCGGGACAGCGGCCGCGCGTCTGGCGACAGCGTCGTCGACGCAATGCCCTCGCCGGTTGGAGCGCCAGCGATCGAGCAGGAAGGAGACGCGGACGCCGCGAACGCAGCGGCGAGCAACGAGTCCCGTCAGTGATGGCGGCAGCAGCAGGCGAAGTGGAGGAGGGATCGGTATTTAGGCCAGAGACGGCCAGTAATTATCAATGGAGGAAAGCTGTGGACATGCACGTGAACCGGCAGGCGTCGCTTGTCTGATGAGCCTGTAGCCTTGAGTCGGTGGCAGGCACCGCAAGGTATCACCGCGTACCACGTTGGACGCATCTCCTTGGGTGATCGGCATGCGCAAGGGGGAGAAGGAAGGCCGCGGGGATGGGGCCGGTGGCCCACCACTTTCGCAGGAAGCGAAATGATCGAGAAGAGGCTTCTCCCATCGCCTGGGAATTCCAGTCGCTTCGCCTCACCTGCGGCGAATTCAGTGTTCACACCGGTGCCTCCGCTCGCGCCTCGGCTCGACCGGGGACACCTCCATCGGCTCCTGGTCGGTCATGGCGCGAGTCTTGCTGCTGCTGCTGCTGCCTCTGCTGGTGGCCGTCGCTGCCGCCGACCAGTGCCAGGACGTCGGCGCCAAGTTCGACACGTGCGACGTGAGCAGTATCTGCGCGTCGTGCATCGCCACCTTGGTGGGTCTCCGTCGGTCTCTCCCTTGTCTATCAACGCTGCCACTCAACACAGACTCCTCTCTCTTCCAGGGCTGCTTCTTCAGTCTGGTGGACCTGCGCTGCGAGCTGACGGCCTCCGCCACGTCCGCGACGACCTACTGCAGCACCAGCGACTCGCTGTGCGCCGTGTGCACCGTGAGCGCCGCCCAGCCGACCTGCGCGGGCGCCGACGGCTGCATCTGCCCGTCCGTCTGCTCCCGTCGTGTCGTCCTCGTCGCTGGAAAGCTGCAGCAGCGGCGGCGGCTCCAGCTCGAGGGTCCTGCTCGGCTTCATCTTCATGGGCTGCGCCGTCCCGGCCTTCATGTTCGCGCAGGTCCGGCTCACCGAGACGCTCATGCTTCGAGGTAGGATGCTGGCCGAACGAGAGCGGCCGGGCCCGCCGTTGCCGCCGCGCCGGCCGCCGAGAGACAGCCGCCTCGTGCCGAGCCTTGAGGCCTGGCGGCGGCACCTCGAGGAGCACAAGGACTCGCTGCAGGACGTCGAGCTCGCGGCCTGCTGCTACGTGGAGATGGAGACGGACGGCGGCCAGCCCGAGTCGGAGGCCGAGGCAGAGTCCCCCGTGTCCTCGAGCAACGGCAGCACCGAGGCCGAAGCGTACGAGGAGCAGGACGGTCGACGTCTCAGTGATGGTGATCGTAGCGATCCAGCTCAAGCCGCATATCCGCCGCCAACTGCCCGGCGAGCGGCAATGTGGATCATGTGAGCGGCGGAGAGAAGACGTGAGAGTAGCGGCAAGTGTATATGAGCGCGTGCCATGCCATGCTGCTATTTATCGGGAGCGGAACCCTCGCGCGTTGCTTCTGCCTCTGCCTCCTTGGTTTCCCACTTCTCGCCCTTTATACTCGTTCCCAGCTGCATTGCATATCCTCTATCCACCACCAACAGAACTGCTGGTGTGTGCTGACCCTGTTGAAGTGAGAGTTGATGCGGGAAAGTTGGGGAGAACGCTTGAGAATGAGATCTGCTGCGGACATCCATTGACACGAGACGGAATGACCGTGTTGTAACGCGAAGCACTTCCAGCATGGATCACAACGACGCATCTGTTTGCTTGCAAGCCTCGACTTCTTCGTCAGCCCCGAATGAACAAGTTCTGATCTGCTATACGCTGTTGCACGCATCACTAACAGACACTCACAGATACGCATATCGACTCCAAACGCCTCTCGACTGCCACCACGGCGGTGAAGGTCGGCTCCTTCCTTCTCTACAAGCCGCCCAAGTGCAGACGGACAGACTCCCACGATCGACGATCTTACGTGCACTTGACGGTGCTGGGCTGGCC
>JAADYF010001029.1:0-10659 GCA_023338175.1 Phytopythium delawarense
GATGAACCAAACAGGTGAGTCTTCGTCTCGATCAAACCACTGATTTCGTCGTCAAGGCTTACATGTCGGAGCGGCCGCCTGCCGAGGAGTCTCCGCACGTTCTGCAGGTGTCTGCGCTGCGCATGCTCAAGGCTGCGTAGTCGCCTGTTCTCGGTCTCGGCTTGTTCTCGCCTCTGCTGCTGCCTCTCGGCTATCGCCTGCCACATTCCACCTGCGATCGATGCAGGCGCGCACACTCTGGACCCGCCTTGACGAGTCTGCTGACGCATCGCGTCGAGGTATAGCTGCAGCCGCTCCGCCTCGGCTTTGAGCAGTTGGATGCGGTGCTTCGTCGTCACTCGCCGCGCAGATGACCCATAGCTGAGCGTTATCAGTCTCGGGTCCGGCGGCGTGAGGCACGCAGACGTCGACGGTCTCATCTCGGCCGACGGCGTCTCGGCCTCCAGAGTCTCGACCGGGGTCAGCAGCTCGTCCCACGACTCGGTCCACAGCTCCTGCAGGCCCAGCAGAGCCTCCTCGCTTGTCCGTCCGTCTTCCACCGTCGATGGGACGTCTGCAACACCGAGCAGTTCGTCCTCGGGAGCCCACTGCAAGGTGAGCAGCGCCTCATCCAACTGCTCGTCCATAGCGACTGACCGCTTGCCGTACGTCCAAAGCGCGTCTGTGACGCTCCAGGCAGCGTTAATCGGCAGTCACGGACAACGGGAGAGTGCCGCAGTGAGTGCACCACGCGACTCCACACTCGCAGCAGGTGTCGGCGCCTGGATTTTCGTCGGCTGAAGGCATCGCATGGCGCTGCTCGTACTCATGTTCAGCATCATGTGCACACGGCGTAATCACGTATTGACCGAGTATCCTGATGTGATTGGCTGAAAGTTGACTATTTCCGCACACTTTTGATCAATGAGATCGCTCCTCCATCACTGCAAGCTCACCTGTTGGCATGGACGAAGTGATGGAGTCAATGGCGGCGGCCGACCGCTCGGAAGCATCTCGATGCGGTGCTTCACGTGCCCGCAGCTGGCGCTCGTCATGCTCTCAGTCCCGTACGGCTGCTCCGTCAAGTAGCCCGCGACGCGTTTGCCGCAGCATCGGAGCGCCAACACGGAGGAGAAGCCCTCGAGGGAGGAGTTGAGACCACGTCGAGTACCAGTGGAGACGCTCCACATCCAACCATCACGACTCGACCGCACCGCAATGACGGTCGCGCCACGGCAGGGATGACGCCCGTGTGTGCGAGGACTGAGAGGGAGACGCTGCATGGCTGGAGCCTCGAGCTGACGCCGCCGCTGCTGCGGATGACGCTCGGTTGCGGACAGGAGGGCCAAGGCGTACGTGACGCTGATGGTGTCCCCAAGATGATCTCTCGAGACGAGAGGGCTCTCAATGGGAATCAAGTCGCGCTGTTCATCCTCCACGTGTATATATAGCCGTCACGGTCTCCAGTCGCCGTCTGCCAGCCTCCAGACGCGAGACACCGAGCCAATGACGAGTCGCAGCCGCGCACCGTCTCCGGAGCGCGGGTGCGCGCGCGCCTCGCGGCCGACGGTGCCCGCCAGATGCTCAAGCCGACAGGGAAGGAGTGGTGGACGCGCAGCAGTCACGGCCGCTGCAGCTTCTGCCTCGGCTTTAGCTGCAGCGGCGTCGGTGGTGACTCTGGCGCGCGTGGACGACGCGGCGCCGGCGCTTCGAGTCGGCGCGCCGAACCCGCAGGTGCAGGCGATCCGCTTGCGCGTGAACGAGCTGGTGCGGCGCTACGACGAGTCGCTGGCCGAGGACGCGGCGCGCGCGCTGGCCAGCGACGCGGAGGCCGACGGCGAGGACAGCGACAGCGACGATGACGGCCGAGGGAGGCTGCCAGCGCAGTGGAAGGTCGGGGACGTGCTGCTGGCGGCGCACAGCGCGCTGGCGCGGACTGGCGCGCGCACGGAGCGCGCCATGGTGGCCGAGCTGGCGCGCGAGGATCCCGAGGTGGCCGAGGCCATGGGCCGCGGGGAGAAGGCCTTCGAGCAGGTGCTGGCGGCTGCGGGGCAGCGCGCGCAGCAGACGCACGCGGTGCTGGCGCGGTCGCTCGCCATGGTGCAGCAGCTGCAGGAGGAGGCGGTGGCGTCGGCGGTGGTGGGGAACGACGCCGGCGCCGACGACCGCGCGCTGCAGCGGCGCACGCGGGAGCTGCGCGCCGCCCTCGAGGTGCTGAGCAGGGACAAGCAGGCGCTGCTGGCGCAGCTGCAGGAGCAGCTCAAGGCGCACCGTGAGGCGCTGGCGGTCGCGGACCAGCAGGGCCAGGCGCTCAAGCGCGCGCATCTGGCGCTCAACCTCAAGGCGGAGGAGCTGCGATCGCTGCGCGAGGACGCCGAGCGGCGGGCCGGCGAGGGTTCGCAGGTGCTCGAGGCGGCGCAGCAGCTCGCCAGCGGGTGGAAGGACAAGCAGCAGCTCGCGACCAAGGCGGCCGCGGTGGCGGAGACGCGAGCCAGCGAGCTGGAGACCAAGTGCCGCGCGCTGGGCGAGGAACTGGCCCGCGCCAACTCGCTGCTGGCCAGCAAGACGCAGGAGGCGGACGCGCTGAGGGACGCGGCCAAGGAGAGCGAGGCTGCCCGGCTGCGTGCCGTGAGCGACGCGCAAGCGGCGGCCGAGGCGTCCGCGCTGGCCAAGGCACAGGCCGAGAGCGCGGCCAGCAGCCGCAACAGCGCCGGCAAGCGCGCGCAGGCCGCCGCCGTGGAGGAGGCCACGCGCGCGCTGGCGCTGGAGAAGCAGGCGCTGGCGGAGCGCTTCGAGCAAGCCGAGGCCGAGGCACGCGCACTGGCGGCCAAGCTGGGCGAGGCCACGCACCGGCGGCAGCAGTTCGAGAACGACAACCACGAGCTGGTGCGCGTCGTGCGCGAGATGCAGGAGCGCGCGCGGCAGCAGCAGCAGCCCAAGCCGCTGGCGATGGCGAGCCGCTCGGCCAGTTTCTCCATCTCGCTACGCGTGGCCAAGACGCCAAAGGCGGACGGCCAGCGGCGGAAGGCGCCACGCCGAGGAGGCCGGCCGACCGCCGCCGCCGAGGACGAAGACGACCTGTCGACCACGAGCGAGAGCGAGGACGAGGAGGAGCAGCCGCAGTCGCAGGTACAGTCACGGAGACGGAGCCGACCCAAGAAGAGGCTGAGCCCCGAGGCGGAGGAGGCCGCGCGCGACGAAGCCGAGCTAAACGACACGATGCACCAGGTGGTCGAGAGCGCCTTCCCGCGCATCGAGGCGCCGGCCGACGCGCTAGAGGACGACATCGCGCAGTTCGAGGACGTGCAGCGCTCGCCCATGCGGCGGGTGACGGCAGCCGAGCTGCCGGGCAGCGCGGGCGATGAAGTGGCGCGCGTGCGGGCCGAGTGTGCGCAGGAGCTGGCGCGCATGAAGACGCAGTACGTGGCCGGGCTGCTCGAGTACAAGGCGCTGGTGATCGAGCAGTACGAGCGGCGGCAGGGCGAGGAGCGCGCGCGCCACCGCCTCGAGATCGAGCGCCTCATCCTGCTCGTGCAGACCAAGTTCCGGCGCGAGATGGAGCGCCGCACGCAGCGCGTGGCGCAGGCGCAAGCCACGCTCAAGCTGCTGTACCGCGCGATGGTGGGCCGCAAGGGTGGCCACGACGGACTCTCGGGCGTGGAGGAGAACCGGGAGGGGGAGGAAGATGACGGACGAGCGGAAGACCAAGGCGCCGAGGCGCCAGCGGAGCGCTCGCCCGTGCCGCTCAAGTCCATGCTGCGCGCCGCCATCATGGCCATGTCGACGTCCACCAAGCGCAGCGCGCAGGCGACGGCGGAGATCTCGTCCATCTACGAGTCCGTCAAGACGCAGCGCGCGCTGCTGCCGAGTCCGCGGCGGCCCGAGCCGCCCACCGTCATTGTGTCTACGACAAGCAAACCACCGACGCCTCCCCCGACAGCGGCGTCCCCCCCTCCCGCCGTCCCGGTCACGCACGTTGCGTGCCAGGTTTCCGCCGCCGAATTGGAGCGCGTGACGTTCGCCGGCGGCCTGCGGGGCAGCGCCGTGGCGCCCGAGGACATGGCGGGCGTGGTGCTGCCAAGCGCCGCGTGCTTCCCGCGCGCAGCCAATCGTCCCCCGTCCCCTCCCCCGTCCCCTCCTGGCCGCCGGCGGCCCAGGGCAGAGCTGGACTTTGTGGACGGCGCGCTGATAGCCGAACGACTCGAAGAGGACGTGCGCCGCTGCCTGCCGCGGCTGCCGCCGGGCCCACACGCCGTGTCGCCGGCGCTGCGGCGGCTGCTGCTGCGCCAGCTCGTGCGCTTCTTCGCCGAGCTGCAGGCGCCGCCACCGCCGCGCGAGGAGCAGGACGAGGACGAGGCGGAGGTCGCGGTCGTCGGCAGCCCGAGGGACACGCCCTTCATGCGGCGCAAGGCGCTCGAGGGGCTCGCGCGCGGCCGCCGCCAGCGCCTCGCGCGGCTTATCGTGCATGGCGGCATGTGACGTGTGCTGTGTGACGTGTGACGTGTGACGCCGCTTGGGGTTCTCAGATGACGGAATGATGCGCCCGGACGACGGGAAAACCCGCCTGCCTCCCGTTTCTTTCCATGCGGCTTGTTATCTCATTTCACACACGTGTCAACCAAACGCCCCCGGCCACGAACTTGCTTGCGGCCATGTCGACACTCCCGAAGCGCGCCGATCGTCAATGCGCGCGCTCTCCCCGGATGCCGGCTGGATGCCGGCTGGACGCCGGCTGGACGCCGGCTGGACGCATGCGGGCCGCGGGCAAGTCGCGCTGATATCTGCTCGTGCGTGCGCTCTGCGACGCCTGGATCGGGCGGGGAAGCAGCGGATCCCGCGGCCGCCCAATGATGTTAAATACGTCGTAGAAATCAGTTGGTCACCACCCCGCAGTCCCGATTGCCGCAGCAGTCGTCTACACGTCCACCGCACCCGCGCAAGATCGAGTCGGTCGGCCGCGCCAGCGGAAAGTAGTCCCGGATGATTCCTCCGCCCCACAGGCAGCCCCACAGCCAGGACGGAAGCCAGCAACAGGCAATGGTGACGACGCCGGATGCCGTCGCCGGATGCCGACCAGCGAGCGAGCGCGCGAGCGAGCGCGGCGCGCGTGCGATCGCGCACCAAACTGAGATTCTCACGCACGACCCGACCCTCCGGGTTCGCACTACCGGTATAGGGTAGGGGGCGGAGGGTGGAATTGAAGTTGGCCACTCGAGCCGAGAAGACTTGAGCCTTGACGCCGTCCCAAAGACGCCGCTCTCGCTCTCGCTCTCGGGCATCCATCGGCCGTAAAGTTGCGCCTTCGAAGCTTCCGGATCCGGATTCCAACGTCGGGTCTCGGGTCTCGGGTCTCGGGTCTCGAGGCCGAGCCTTGGTTGCAGACTTGCAGTGCACCCGAGGAGGTCGGTTGCCCGGCGGGCGGGCGGGCAGACGTGGCAGACGTGGCGGGTGCTTCCATTTTCGCGCCCCGACCCCTGGCGGGCATACTTTGGCCAAGTGGCGCGCCTCACTGAAAGGGATCGGCTGTCGCCCGCTGTGGCGGCGGTCGTGTCGGGCGTGGCAGCAGCCCACAAAAAACAGGCGAGCGTGTCTTATCTTGCCCGCTGACGCACGCCGGGACAACAGCAGCACGTGCGCACCGGTCGCAGGGGCTGGCTGGCGTCTTGGCGTTTCGGGTGGCGTCCGCCCCCAAAGCCCTCCCCACAACAGCGCAGCCAAAGGAATTCACGCCATGGGCTGCCTTGCGCGAGCCTTGCGCCATGGCGAACGTCTTCGCGCGAGTATGCCCGCCGCCCACCCCTCGCCCTACCCAGGCGTGCGCACACCTGCGTGAGGGGGACGTGCAGACGGGCCAGGCGCTGGAAACGCGGCGTCCGCGCGCAGAAACGAGGCGCCGGCCGATCGCGACAGTAGGGTTGCCTACGGTACGCCACGGCAGTGCGTCGGGAAGGTGGCAGCTCGCTCCCTCCCTCGGCCCGGGTGGTGGCCTTTCTTCCGGTCGGCCCGCCCTCCTCCGGCCCTACCTTGAGCCTTGGAGGCTGGAGCCTGGAGTATCCGCGGCAGCAAACCGCAATCTGCCGCCGACGACCGTCCTCCGAGCACAGTGGTGGGGGGGGGCCGGGCGCTACTTGTCGGCCGCGAGGGAGGGAGGGAACCACCACAGCATGACGCTCAAGTACTGGACGGCCTCTCCGCTCAAGTTGAAACCTGCCAGCCCGCGCCCGAGCCTCGAGACGCTCGTGCTGCACGACCACCTGCGCGCCATGACGCGCGCCGACGCGCCTCCAGGCCCCGCCGCGCGCGGCCGCTCCATGTCGTCCACGTGGAACGACCTGGACGCCGGCGCGGCCGACATGGACGCCTTCGACGCGTCCGCCACGCTGCCGGCGCCGTCGCAGGCGTCGCCGGCCTCGTGGATCAGCGGCCGGCGGCGGTCCAGCGCGCGCCACCACGGCCGCTGCCGGCGGAGGCACCGCAACAACAACAACAGCAATGGCGGCGGAGGCGGCGGCGGCGCGGACAACCAGGCGGCACACGGACTGAGCGTGCGCACGCCGGCCAGTGCGTCGTCGACGCTCACGTCGTCGTCGCTGTCGTCTACGCTCACGTCGTCGACGTCGTCGTCGCCCACGTCGGACGACAACAACAACAACAGCAGCAGCAGCAACATGACCCGCAGCCAGCGGCCGGAGAAGGAGGAGCCGCGGCTGCGCGTGCTGGCGCCGGCGGGCGCGCGGCTGCTGTTCGGCGGCTGGGAGCGCGGGCAG
Source organism: Phytopythium delawarense (assembly GCA_023338175.1). NCBI lineage: Eukaryota > Oomycota > Peronosporomycetes > Pythiales > Pythiaceae > Phytopythium > Phytopythium delawarense. Next base: position 6,747 of record JAADYF010001029.1, read on the forward strand.
CCCGCGGACGTGCGGTGGGAGCCGCTGGACAAGCGTGTGCAGTTCGTGCGCATCGACGTTTGCAACGAGGCGTGGACGGTGCCCACGACCATCGCGCACCGCGCGCCGAACGACGGCGCCTTCCGGTGGCGGCGCGTGTACTGGGGCATGCCCATCGCCGACGGCTACTTCGTCAACGTGTACGACGCCACGGAGCAGACGAGCGCCACGGACGAGCTGCCGCTGCTCGCGCAGAGCGAGCGCTTCTCGGTCGTCCGGTAGGCCGGCCAGGCGGCCGGTATGTTAGGAGGAGGACGAGGAGGTGGGGCGGGCACCCCCCACACCCAGAGGGTGGGGGGGGGCAGGCAGCCAGCAGGAGGCAGGAGGCAGGAAGCAGGAAGCAGGAGGCAGGAGGCAGGAGCATGGCGACAACACGCGACGACGAGTATTTAACGTGAATCACACTACACACACAGCCACAGCCACCGCGCGGTCGTGTTTGTTGGGCGGCACGCCAGCGCGGAAACGGCTTGCGCCATCGAGGAGAACGGTCGGCGGGGCTTCCCGCCGAAACGCCCTCCCTCCACCCCGGGCGGCCCCATCGAGGTGGCGGCGGTCGAGCCTTGGGCCCCGAGCCGCAAGGACCAGAAGAGACCCACCCATGCCCGGAGTCGTTGGGGTGCTTGTCGCTGTTGCAGCCCACCAAGATCGATCGACCGATCGACCGCGGCGGGATAAGATGGCGGCGGGCACAGAAACCCAACGCGGACCTTCCGGGACCCAATCCACTTGGGTTCACTATAGCGCGGCGGCTCCAATGGAAAGACAACAAACTCGCGAGCCAACATCAAAAAGGGCTGGAGAAGGCGAACAATAGCGTCGGTATTGTTCGCCAGCACAGAGGGTAGCATACTGGAATCCAGTGCAGTGGCGTGGCGGGCAAGAAAAAAAGAACAAGCAGCCAGGCCGGTCTGTCTGTCTGTCGGGTCGGGCCGGGCGTGTCTATGCGTCGCCCACGGTTCGACCGCGCGAAGGGGCGCGCGTCGCCGGGCATGACTTGACTTGCCCTCGCAAGATCGCGCAAATTCCGACACCGTGTCGGAGCATGGAGCGAGCGATCCACGTGGCCGCCTCGGCGCTGCGGGCGTCAGAGAGGGGGACGCGAGCTCGCCCAAGGGCGGCGCCGCGAACCCAGGGAACACAGGGCGGCGGCGTGCGTGCCCGAAGCCCGCGGCTTGCGTGGCGACTCATTCCTTCCGCCTGCTTGCGTCGGCCGGAGAAATTCCTGGCGCGCGGAGCCACTTGGACCGTCTTCAGGTCCGTGGAAGGAACCCGGTCCGTGCTGTGGGGGAGGGCATCGCTGATGATGGCTCACTTGTCCGCCTCTGCGCTGAACGCCTGGCCTCGCCAGGCCCCCGCCCCAAGCGGCATGGACAAGGAGCCCGGCGGCCGCCGCCGCGTGCTGGACCTCAAGCTGGCGCTGGCCGTGCGCCGCGTCACGCGCTCGCGCCGGCGCGCCGACTACCTGGAGGCGCTGCGCCTGCACGCCGGCCGGCTGTCGGCCGTGCCGCTGCCCGTGGAGAGCGACGTGGACGCCGTGCAGGCGCTGCGCGACGCGCGGCGGGAGGAGATCATGCTCAACGGCGTGCGCATCGTGGGCGACCACCGCACCGAGGCCTTTGTGGCCGCCGTCAAGCGCATCGTGGCGGCCCACGCGGCGCACGACCCCGCGCGCTTCCTCGCCGTGACCGACCAGGTGCTGCGTGGATGCAGCCGGACGCTCAGCGGCGCCGACTCGTTCTTCGCGCTGCACGAGCTCTTCGCCGACCCAGACATCCTGGTACGTGCGTCATACATGTGTAGCACTCGTCACGCCGACCGCGCGCTGGACTTGAAGCGGGACATCAAGTGCTTGCCCGGCGGCGCTTGCTCTGGATTTTCTGCTGCCCACCGCGCAGAACACGATCGAATCGATCGATGCATATTCATCGCGCGCGCGCTCTCTCTAATCGAACGTGCGTGAACGAACCTGCGACCGCCGCGCGATGGCGTGGGATCCGGGATGCGACGCCGACTCGGGCGGAACTTGCGGCTGCGCCGGATGACGTGCAGATCAAGCCGCGCCAGAGTCAGCCGGTACCCCTCGACGTGACGCTTGGCATCGACTACGTCGGTACGGAGGATGGATGCATCACATCCTTGCGCGCCGTCACGGACTGACCACATGGATGCCTCGACAGACCAGCGCTTCAAGTGCCGCATCCGGTCCGTCAATCTCTTCGGGCTGTACCACAACGACGACATCGCGCGCCTGCTGCTGCCGACGGCGCCCGCCGACCAGACGCTCGAGCCCTTCGTCGCCGTGGACGCCGTCGTGGTCGAGCTCATGGACCTGACGACGGACAAGTCCCACCGCCACCTGACCGTCCGCCCAGCGCCCGCGCCGGCTTCCAAGTTGGCGCTCGAGGTGGACGAGCTCTTCTGAGACGCCATCTCGCTGGAAGCCAGGTGGCTACACTCAGACGGGGTGCGCAGCTGAGGACGCACGCCGCTGCCGAGCGAATTACATCGAGACTGTCGAATGCAAATCCCGCGCGAGCGCCTCGCCGACTTGCCTTTGGGTCCGCCTTCTCCTCGCGCTTCTCTGCCCCTCTGCTTCTCGGCTCGCGTTTCGGCGCGGAGGCGTCGTTGATGCCGCGCTCGACTCATCCGCCGCGATCCTCCTGGGGCAGCGCAGCCCGGCCGCTCTCCCGGCTCTGGCCGGCCGTGCTCGCTCACCTGCTCGCTTTTTCTGTTCTGCCTCAAGGGAATCGCGGCGCGCGGCAGTCCCACCGACTGGGCCGAATCAGCGCGCGGTCTCCACCACGTTCAACTCGCGGGCGGGCAGAAATTCGCTCGCGCCAACCCCGGGAGCCTCCTCGTCCTGGATCGACAATCAATGCCTGCACATCTCAAGCCGCCGCGGCTGCTTCAAGCCGCGGACCGCTCTCCTGGTCGTGGACCCGGAGGGGCGAACAGAGGCGCTCTCAGCCGCGCGGCGTGGTCCCCGCTGCTTGATGCCCGCCGGGGCGACTGATCCCGAGCCTCTCGAGCGCCTGCGTGCGCGCTGAAGGCTCCATGAGAGAGAGGGCCACCGTCACGCCACTCTGGTCTGAGCGAGGTTGCCTTGCTGTCGAATAGGCTGGGCTGGTCGCGCGTCCCGCTTCTGCAACTTGGATGCTCGACGGCGTGGATCACGTCGCGATTCGCAACGCAGGCGATCGGCGACGCGAGTTGGGACAGATGGCCTTCATGGGCACGCCTCATTTAAACAATAAAACACTGCGAATCCTACTGGTCTCGCTGTGCTTCGGCTATGTGGACGTGAGTGGCTATGTATCCCTGCAACGCATGGATGCCGGTCTTTCCACTCACGTGTTCTTGTTTCGCCTGGTTCAATGGTTGTCCCGCCTGAACGCCCGCAGCACGCTTGCGCCGAGCTTCCCTTTCAGGCCACTCCTCACTAGCTCCAGCATGATCCTCGCGGCGTTGACGTCTCGGTTCCAGAAGGTTGCCTTGCATCGACTGTTGGAACAGCGCAAGACGCTCTGGGTGCACCTGAGTACGATCTTCTTGCTCACGAGCTTGGGGTTCCGGAACTTCCGCGTCTCGGCCAGCCGCAGCGCTCGCAGTCGAGAAGCAGCACCAGCATGTCTTCGAAGCGCACTTGCGTCGGCTCACAGTCGTACCAAGACGTCATTGGATCACAATGAGGTACACCACGAGCCTCCGCGATGCGCTCGACGCCGTCCTGCACGCGCGTCGACAGGCTGGTCCCACGACTCTCCTCGGCGAACTCGAGATACTGGAGACTCTGGGTGGCGAAGCGAAGACGATCGTCCGGAACTCTTCTTCACGTGGCGGCATGCAGCGCGCTGGCGAACCTCTTCTCCGC
>JAADYF010000103.1:0-42469 GCA_023338175.1 Phytopythium delawarense
CCATGCTGCGATCGGCTCTGTCATCAGCTTGGGAAGCAGCAAGGTGTTGTAGCGATGCCAATATGCCCATACTCGAGCTGAATGCTGCTTCACTCGATGCAGCCTGCACCTCCCAGACGAGATTCTCCACCGTCTTGGTGACGAGGCCTTTGAACTTCGCTTTCAGGTTGCGAATGATGTGCACTGTGCAGAAGTGCAAAGAAATGCCCAGCTTCAACGCAGCAGCAGTCAAGCCATTGCCGCGGTCGGAGAAGACAGGCCACTCTCGAACAGGGATGCCGGCTCGGAGGCACTGGTTGAAGAACCACACGCAGTTGTCGGTGTCTTCAGATGGGCAGATTGCGACCGAAATAATGTTGTTCTCGAGGTTGCCATTGCGACCCACCATCACCAGCATGACGTTATCAACGCCCTTATGCTTGAGAAAAGCACCGTCAACGCCGAGTACACGCTGACTGGAGTTGGACAGCAGGCCGGCATCAGTGTGAGAGAGAAATGCGCGCGTGAAGCTGCCGTTGGCTGACAGTTGCACATCTTGAACTGAACCAGGGTTGATGGTGACGAACGCGGTTAAGAGGGAGCGAACTTGTTGACAGTCCTTCAGATAGTCGGACGCCGTGTCTTGAAGCAAGACCTCCCTTGCTCGGTACAGCTTGCGAAGCGGCACACTGACGCCTTCAAGTGTCCGGATTTTGGACTGCAATGACGGACCAGTGAGCGCACTGTCGCTGTGGCAGGCAGCAGACGCTGTCGCCATAAGCGTCACTTGTTTTGCCGTTGGAATTGCAACACTGCTGCATCCCTCATGAGCCGTATTGAAGGAGCTGATGTAGAAGAAGTTGGTGTCACGTCGCTGCGATTTGACCAGTCGCACGAAGAACGAGCACGTGGTGGAGCTTTTGCACACATACAGCGTGCTGCTGCCTCCGGACTTTCGGCGGTCGGTTGAGATCACGGCGCATTTCCCTTGGGCCAGCGCAAAGTCCTTGACAAAGGAGGTTGCTGCTGTGCGGTTGAAGAATTGCATTCTCTGCTCAAGATGGAGTGTTTTGCCAGATAAGTCTATGATAGACGCCGAGTTGGCAGACGCCGAGCCGAGTTCATCGTCCGACATGTGCTTGAAGCGCTCGAGAGCTTCCACAGCAGCTGAGTGAGTGAATGAACTCGTTGAAGTCAGATTGATTTATGACAGGCTGCCGAAAATCGGCTTCTGATCATCTAATTTTGGTGCGCCACAATGCGGAATATTTTTGGCATGTCAACCCATCAAATGACACAAATAGATTCTAAAAATTCCCCCGAGAACTTATGGATTCACGCCATGTTTTGTCGTCATAAAGCGAAAACGTCATAAACTATTCAATCACGCCAGGTTTTGTCATTTTCCCCGCCACGATTGGTGGAGAAAGAGATTTCGTCAAGTGTAACCCATTCTAACCTGGTTACATGCCAGTCAGCAGCAGCAACAACAAACGCACTGGAGGCATCCATCCGTCGACGATGGCGGAGGAGGAGGCGCTGACGCCGTCCGAGCCGCTGGCCATGGAGGAGACGTTCACGCACTGGTCGCGCTACGTGGAGGTGTCGTTTGGCGCGGCGCGCGTGGTGGCGGTGGAGCAGGACCCGGACTCGTTCGTGCTGGGCACGACCGTCTGGGACAGCAGCAAGACGCTGCTCAAGTTCATCGAGCAACACGAGGAGACGTTCCGCAGGTTCTCGTCCGTGTGCGAGCTGGGCGCCGGCTGCGGCGGGCTGGCGGGCATCGCGTGCGCGATCAACAACCGCGGGCTCTCGGACGTGGTCCTGACCGACATCGGCCCCGTGCTGCCGTGGCTGCGGCGCAACGTGCGCGCCAACCTCTCGGACAAGGAGGCCGAGCGCGTGCGCGTCGAGCAGCACGCGTGGTACGCTCGGCAGAACAGCGCGTGCCGACCCCAGTGACTCACCGGACGCGTGGTGCGTGGATCGCAGGGGAACGCCCGTGTCGAACCTGAAGGCTCCGTTCGGTGCGCTGCGCTGTCCGCCTCTGCGTCGCGCACTGCGCTGGATGACTTACCCGTGCGTGCGCTGCTGCAGACTGCATCTTGTGCGCGGACGTCGTGTACGAGAAGGAGTGCGTGCGGCCGCTGATGCAGTCGATCCTGGCGCTTTCGCACCGCCGGACGGTCGTCTACATGGCGAACGAGCGGCGCGCGCCGGCGGTGCACGCTGAGTTCATGAGGCACCTCGACGACTACTTCCAGTGGAAGGAGGTCAGCCGCGCCGAGCTCGACGCCGGGTACATCAAGGACGCGATCCAAGTCTTCGAGATGCGTCCCAAGCGCCGGAAGATCCCGGCAGAGATGGAGATCCAGAGCGGCGGCGAGGACCCGGCGACGATCGAGTACCACCCGCTGCTCAAGGGCAAGAGCGCGGCGCGGCTCGCAGAGGGCGAGAAGGCGGAGGACCCGTACGACCGCGACTTGTGGGACGATTTGCTGGGGAACTCGGCGTGACAAGCAGGGCGAGTCCAACACGACGCCCGCGAGTTGCCCCTCTTGTCTCTCGTCGGCTGATTGGTCGTTGGCTGCTCGGCAAGGCCTCCGGCCGCATGGAAGCGTCCAGCCCCTTGTTGGCACGCCACTCGGCAGCATGTGAGCCCTCCAGGCCGCTTTCCGGCTCCTTCGTCGGTTGCGCCACCTCTCTCGTGCCGTGTCCGAGTTGGCGACTCAAAGCTCCGTCAAAGGTCGCATCTTGGCGCCCTGCGATCTTCCACCAGCGTGAAACGCTCAACGGTCGCACGTGGCCGCCCGCCGCGTGCTTTCGCTGCATATTCGGAGCTCGAAGGGGTTTCCATCCCCTTCAAGTGGTTTTACCCGCCACCAAGCGGCGGACTCCTGCGTCACATACAGGCCAACATACAGGCCATGGCGATTGTGGGCGTTCGACCCGAGTCTTTTTGTCTGTCGCTCCCTGCTTGTCACGCGAGATCCAGATCCAAATGCCCTGGGTTTCGCTTCCGCTCGCCTTCTTTGCAGCGCCAGACTCAGTAACGGATGCTCCGGACGCCCATGGCGCCGCCACGGCAGCTCACCAGGCGCGCTCGCTGGCTGGTGGACCACGCTCCAGCCTGGAGGCTTGGATCTCGCTCAAGATCTCTCCCCAGGCTCGCCCCGATTCTTCTTCTCACTCTTCAATCCGCGCCGCAGCCCGCCCGCCCTCCTCTTCACTCCCTCCACCCCTCGGCAACGCGGATCGAGCTGATTTGACGACTCTTGAGATGTTCGTCTCTCCGCCGGTCACCGACTACGGCACGTCGTCGCTGCAGAGCGATGAGAACCTCAGCGCGCGCGCCAGCGGCGCCTCCAAGCGCCGGGCGGCCCTCACGTGGGGGCTGTTCGCCCTGGCAGCATGCGGACTCGCCGGGTATAAGCTATCGGGGTCGGCCGAAGCGCCGGTGGTCGCCACCAGCACCATCAGCGCGAACGCTGCCAGCAAGCTGAGCTCAATGATGACGGGCACCATCACGACGGGCGGCGACGCGGCGGCCGCAAGCGACGACATCTTTTGTGTGCAGAGCTCGTATGTCGACGGCGAGACCAAGATGGTGGAGCCGATTGGCGGACTCAAGTGGTCCAAGCAAGCGTCGTCGGCAGCGTCAAAGATCTCCGTGGACGCCAGCAAGCAGTACCAAGAGATCTTCGGCTTCGGCGGCGCCTTCACGGAGGCGTCCGCTCTCCAGTTCGCGAAGCTGTCCCACGACAAGCAGGAGGAGGTGCTGACGCTGTACTTCGACAAGGAGAAGGGCAACGCGTACGAGTTCGGCCGCGTCCCGATGGGATCGTGCGACTTTTCGGTGGCGTCGTACAGCTTCGATGACGTGACGAACGACACGAGCATGAGCCACTTCGACATGGGCGTGACGCACGACACCAAGGTGCTGATCCCGTTCATCCAGCGCGCGCTGGAGAGGAACCCTGCTCTCAAGATGTTCCTGGCGCCGTGGAGCCCGCCGGCGTGGATGAAGCGTCCGACCAAGGACTACATCCCGAGCATGCTCGGCTCGGCGGACCCTGTCGGGCTCGGCGATGACTTCCGCGCATCGTGGGCGCTCTACTTCTCCAAGTTCATCTCGGCGTACAAGCAGCAAGGCGTCAACTTCTGGGGCTTGACGCCGCAGAACGAGCCCGAGTTTGCTGCTCCATGGGAGTCGTGCCGCGCCTCTGCCGAGTCGCAGGCGGACTTCGTCGGCCGCTTCCTCGGGCCGGTGATGCGGCGCGACCACCCGGAGGTCAAGATCATGGTCTTCGACCACAACCGCGCCAGCGTCGCCCAGTGGGCGGACGAGATCTTCAACCACCCGACCGCGAGCCAGTACGTCGACGGTATCGCCTTCCACTGGTACGACTGGGCACGCTTCATGGACGGCGTCGCGTTCCACGAGCGCCTGAACGACACGCACCACGTCGATCCGAACCGCTTCATGCTGGCGACCGAGAGCTGCAACTGCCCCGGAGTCGCGACCAAGGACGACGCCTGGTTCCGAGGCCAGCGGTACGCGCACGACATGATCACGGACTTTAACAACTGGGTCTCGGGCTGGGTCGACTGGAACCTCATCCTGGACCACCAGGGCGGCCCGAACCACCTGAACAACACGTGCGACGCGCCGATCATCATCGACGAGACGGAGGAGAACTACTACATCCAGCCCATGTACTACTTCATCCAGCACTTCTCCAAGTACGTGCCGCCCGGGTCTAAGCGCGTGCACACGGAGGTGGCGGTCAAGTACAAGCAGCCGGGCGTCTCGCAGCTCCTGACGCAGTACCCGTCGGGGCTGTACACTTGTGACAGCAGCTCGCGCCAGAACCTCGTGCGCTCGGAGGAGAGCAAGCTGTCGGTGAACGGCACGATCTTCTGCCTCTTCATGCGCGAGGTGCCGTGGCAGGGCAACCAGGTGGAGCTCGTCCCGTGCGACGGCACCAACCAGACGTGGACCTTCGAGGAGAGCGGTCAGATCCACATCGACGACGACTGCCTTGGCCTGAACCACGGGTCCACCGACTACGGCGCGCGCATTATGGTGCAGAAGTGCGTTGCGGACGAGTCGGCGGCGCAGCACCAGCGCTGGCGCTTCGTCGACGGCGAGATGAAGCCCGCGACGTCCGACAAGTGCGTGACGGCGGGCTACCCGTTCGCGCAGGCCGCGGCGTTCGTCACGCCCGACAACAAGAAGGTAATGGTGGTGCTGAACGAGAACACGGAGCCGGCCGAGTTCGACATCGACGTGGGCGACCGCAGCGTATCGACGAGCGTGCCGGCTGGCGGCATTCGGACGTTCGTGTGGGAGTAAAGCGCACGGGGAGCGACGCGATTGTTGTGCGACTTGCGACGCGCGTCGCTGCATTTCGGAGCCCGCAAACCCTTGTAGAAGCCACCGAGATCGCTAGAAGATGCCCCCATAGAGTCACGGTCTTTGATGGCGTTGGAGAACACGACTACATGTATACCGACTGCACTAGCTTTTGAGATCAAGCAACAAGTGAACCACCAATGCTTTCTTCGTTTGATCGATCGTCCTTGATCCGACTTCGCTCCATCAATGGCTCAGCTGCTTGTGCCCAACGTGCTCACTCGCCAAGATCACCGACGCCTCATTCAGTTGAGGGGCTCGAACTCGCGGACCGCGATCAGGTCATCGGCAGCGGCAAAAGTGGACTTGACTTCGATCTCGTGGCGCAGATCGCCAACGTGGAGCGACCACGTGCCAGCCGCAACCTTGACTTCTCCGTCCTCGTTGGCAAGAGCGAACGCCTTGGACCGCAGGCAGAACTGCAGCTCGGTTTGCTGCGCCGGCGCCAGAACAGGCGTGACCTCAAAGCCCACGAGGGACTTGACCGGGCGTCCATTGGTGCCAGCCTGCGGCGGCACGGCGTAGACCAAGACCGTGTGGCGGCCCGCCATGCTCCCCTCGTTCTTGACCACGACGTTCGTCTGCACGGCGCACGTGTTGACGTCCAGCTCCTGCTCCTTCTGGAGGTTGCGGGACAGCGTGAAGGCGTCGACCACGCTGGGCGGTGTCTGAGGTTGCCACGCGAGGGAGAAGTCGCTGTAGGACAGCCCGTGACCGAAGGTGTAGACAAGAGCCCCCGTGTAGAAGCGGTAAGTGCGTCCCGGGTTCCCGGTCGCCAGCGTCGGCCGCATGTTCATGTCGTACATCGACATGACCTGAGTGTACTCAGCCGTGTAAAAGGTCTGCGTCAGCCGCCCCGACGGGTTGTACTCGCCGAAGAGCACGTCAGCAATCGCTTGACCGCCAGCCTGTCCAAGGTATCCCGCGAACACAATCGCGCCGACCTTCGGGTGGCCTTTATAAAGCGACAGATCGACGGCGCCACCAGAGATGACAACGATCACGATCGGCTTCTTGGCGGCGGTCAGGATGCGGTCAAGCAGCGCCTTCTGGAAACCCGGAAGCTTGAGGTGGTAGCGGTCGACCTCTTCGCGCTCTTGGGTCTGGTCGAGCCCGACAAACGCAACAACGCGGTCAGCCGCGGCCGCGACCTTGACCGCCTCGTCAAAGTCAGGGATCACGTCGCCCGCCACACGGCACCCAAGGGCAAATTTGACGTTGCCAGCGTACTTGGAGACACCCTCCACCGGCGTGACAATGTGCGACGGCGTGCCATTGTAGTTGCCCAGAAACGTGTAGCTAGCGTTGAAGTGTGGCCCGACCAGCGCAATCGACGGTCCGTTGGCGCTCGCAAACGCACTCTCGTCCAGCGGGAGCGTCTTGTCCTCGTTCTTCAGCAACACGATGCCTTGCTGTGCGGCTTCGAGCGCAAGCTGCTTGTGCGCAGGTGTGTCAATGCTGGCTGGCGTGATGGTGCTGAAGGGTTGGCCTCCCTTCTCGAACATGCCCAGGCGCATCTTGACACGGAACATGTTGCCCAGCGCAGTGTACACCATCTCCTTGGTCACCACACCCTGCGCAAGTGCGCTGTCGAGGTGCTGCCGCAGAAACTCACCGCAGTTCAAGTCCATGCCGGCGGACAGCGTCGTCGCGCACGTGCGCTCGGGAGACTGCGTGTAGTGGTGCTCGTAGATGACGTCGGCGACAGCCGCGCAGTCCGACGCGATGTACCCGTCGAACTTCCACTTGGTGCGCACGAGGTCGGTCAACAGACCCTTGTCAGCGCACGACGGGATGCCGTTCACGGCATTGTAGCTGCACATGATGGAGCTCACGTGGCCGCGCTTGACGCAGTCCTCGAAGGCAGGGAAGTACGTGTCTGCCTGGTCCTGGCGCGTCACGATGGCGTCGTTCCGGTGGCGCGGCTCCTCCTGCGAGTACGACGAGAAGTGCTTGCAGCAGCCGGACGCCTTGAGGAACTTGGGCTTGGCGGCCTCCTGCTCGCTGCCCTCCATCTCTTCTCCCTGCAGTCCGCGCACGAAGGCGACGGCGTACTCGCCCGTCAGGAACGGGTCTTCGCCCGGGGTCTCCTGACCACGGCCCCATCTCGGGTCGCGGTAGATGTTGACGTTGGGCGTCCAGAAGGTCAGCCCGGCCGTGTCCGAGTTGTAAAACGCGCGGCCCTCGGTCGAGATGGCCTCGGCGATCTGGTGGAAGAGCGACCGGTTGAACGACGCGGCCGTGCTGATCACCTGCGGGAAGCTCGTGGCCACGGCCGTGGGCTCTCGCCATGTCACACCCGGGGACAGCGCGACACCGTGCAGCGCCTCGTTCCACCACTGGTAGGACGGCAGCCCGAGGCTCGGCACGGCCGACGAGTTGTCCACGAGCAGCCCGGCCGCGGCGCTCAGCGGGATGCGCGCCAGCAGGTCCCGCACGCGCTCGTCGAGCGGCAGCGCCGAGTCGCAGAACGGCAGGCCGGCGATGGCCGCGCTGTCGCACACGCCGCTCGCGTAAGACGCCGCGCTGGCGCCGCCCGCGGCGAGCGCCGCCGAGAAGAAGAACCACTGCGCGCCGCGCATGTCGGTCGACTTGTTGCTTGTCAATCCAGTCGGGAAATGAGCTCTCAGACAGACTTCAACTGGGCGGTAGGTGCGCAGCGCAAAGTGCGAATTCATGGTAAGTGCGCATCACTGCCTGGTCTTTGGCAGGCACTCGGAGATGGCGTGGTTGCTGTTATTGAAGGGAGGTGCGCAGCTCTCGGAGCCACCATGAGGATCACTTGATGCGACGCAGAGTTTGTGACGACCATGATCTGCTCGCATCGTTTGGTGGTAAGTGCAGTTGGGGCTGTCGCCGCTGGCAATGGCGGTGTGGCTGAGTGATGATGGCCACCCGCCGTTGCGGTTGATAGCGTCACCAGTGAGCGCAAGCGCTTGGCACGTGGATTTGCCTCGAGGTCGCATTGATCCATGAGCGCAGATCGACTCGCTGGATGTGTGTGCGTCAATCATCGGTCAGACAGGAGCACCACACATCAAGTTGAACTGGTCGCGAAATCGTTTGGCGGTAAGTGCAGCTGACGATTTAGCGTGGCCACACTACAACAATTACATGTGTGGACCACACCATATTATCTTCAACAAGTAATGTGGTTCACATTAAAGTGATGCGATCTGGTCCTTCGGTCCATTTGCAGCCTCGAGCTCCTGATCGCCGAACACCTCGGAGAATGGACGCGAACGCCGCGCTGCTGTGCGCGGTGTGCAACCACCAGCACGAGCAGGTGCGGCGGTAATTGCATGTGTGATGGCGAGGACGACCCTCGCAGCTTTGACGGCCTCAGAGCGCGCAGCTCGCCTAGCTAACGGAGCCGATCGAGGCGATGACAGGAAGTGAAGTGCCACATCTGCGGCCACATTGCGCGGCGCCGGCCGCTCGAGCGCTTGCGTGCGGTGAGGCGACTTCTTCTATCAACAGTCGCTTGATGCAGCGTGTGTCTGACTGGATGGACGTCGACGCGCGTGAGCAGTTGCCGCCGCCGCCCTTCGCGTTCTCCGTCCAGAGCTACGACGGCGCGCCGCGAGCAAAGGTTTCGGCCAAGATGATGCGGCACAACGCCGGCCTGCAGGTGTTCACGCGGTTGCTGCGCTCGCGGATCTTCCCAAGCCTCCCGTTCGACTTGGCTGCGGAGCAGCAGTACCGGCATCTCGTGGCGTTTGGTGCGTTACCGCTGTGCTCTGCGGCTGCTGACCGTTGGACCCTCCGCGGATGCTGACGGCACAACTGGTGCAGTCGGTGACGCTCCGGTGGGCACAGCCTGCTGGCGAATCGTGATGGAGAACGGGGCGAGCGTGGCGACGATCGAGCACTTCGGCGTCCTGGAAGACAAGCGGCGACGCGGACTGGGCAAGCAGCTGCTCCAGGCCATCATCGAGGTATGAGCAGTGGGGGGCGAACTTCGATTTTCGAGCGCCTCGTTCTCGCAGTTCCATTAACGTTGCCTCCGTCCTCTCGCTTCGTCCACCAACCTGGCTGCCGATAGGACGTGAAAGCCTCGGTGGCCGAGTGGCAAGAGCGGATCGAGGCGGTCGTGGCGTATATCCCAGAGCGCGACGCGGCCGTCGGCATCAAGATGCTGCAGGTCGGTGGCTTCCAGCTGGACCCGCAGCCGCACGTCGTCAACGACATGCCGTGCCTCCGCATGGTATTGACGTGATACTCGTGCGAGTGCATCGGCAGTTGCCTAATCGTACTGCTAGCTTTGCTATCTCGTCCGCATTCATCACTCACAGCTCGATGTTGTTGGCCGCATCATGCTTCGGTTCGAATTCGGCCTTGATGGGCAGGGATTCGTTTGGAAGGACTCAGCTCGCAAGTGTGAATGGCGCGGTGGATGTGCTGGACCGAGAAGGCAGCCACTTGAACGCCTTGCATGGATCCAATCGCGGCGCGCTGTCTTTGCGGCCTTCGACAGCGATTACTACGTAGCGAGTGGAGGCCAGGACCCAGTGAGAGGAGCGCGGAGTGGCACGCTCTATGCGCCGCCGTCGCGAAATGAGATGCAGCCATTGCGCTGGCGAGCGGGTCTCGCATCTGCACACGTGGCTGGAGTCCTTGTGGTTCGTCGCCGACTCGGAGCTCCGACCGCTGGCGCCTTCTTCCCCGTGCTGTACATCTCACTCGGTCCATCTCAGATGGAAAGCGCCACCCCACTTGGAGTCGCAACTGGTTAGGCGCAAAGCGCAGAACCAGTGACTTCAGAGGTTTTGCGAACGCGGCATCTGGTTAGGCAACGAAGGGAGAAGAACGAGTGTGTCGAGGACGACAGCGGTCGCTCATGGCCAGCCAGCCACTTTTTTGCGGAGACCACGCCGGGGCAGCTGGCGGCGACAAACGGGCGGTCCGAGGAGCCTTTTCCGGACTGCTTGGCGCCACGGACGAGCCCAAGGCGGCAGCGAGTAGCACTGGGACGGGCAGGGGCAGGGCACATGCCAGCATGCGATGCTGGAGACGCAGCCAGCTGGCCGGTCGAGTCTCGACTCGAGGCGATCGCAGCATCTCGGGCTAAGGACGCGCGATACGTTTGTCCCAATGAGGTGCCGAATGGCCGTTGACACGCACTTGGGGATTCAGCGGTTGCACTGGGCTGTAAACTCGCTACAAGCTGCCTATATCGACTGTTTCTGTCTACCTGAGACCCAAACCGGTCGACTTTGGTGTCTAATGTGTACTTTGCATGGTCGACTTTGGCGTCCGTTTTTTAGAAAGCCGCCTCAATAGAGCGCTCCGTCTGTTGGAGCGTGTCCATCCCGATAAAGAACGAATTGAAGTTGACGTCGGATTTGTACGGTATCAGCCGAATTAGCGAGGATTTGCGGCTGGATGCGTCTAAATCCACGTCTAACTCTGCTTGAAGCTCGAGCCAACCCACCCGACAGTCGGGCTGAGACCAACGCTCCGTGTCGAGCGAGTCTCCAGGCAACCCGACGAGACCTTCGAGCCCGACTGACCGACGGACGGCTCGTGACTATCATTTCGGTTCCTTCCGCGTCCAGATTACGTTCGACGCATCGTGACTTGCGACGCGAAGCGCGGAGAACAGTTGAATTTCTCGTGACGGGTCCACTCCTCTCGTGGTTAGCTGCAGCTTTCGGCGCTGCTCCTCCAGCAGACCAACCCATTCTCGCTTTGCCCCTCTTGCGTGACGGACCGGCCTGAGCAGCAGCAGACCCACTCCAAAGCGAACAGCAAGCGGCGATCATGGAGACGCGTCGGCGCGGCAGCATCGGCTCGCACCGCGACTTCTTCCACCTCGTCGGCTCGCCGATCCGCACGCACAAGATGTCGTTCGACTACGAAGACGACATCAAGACGAACTCGCCCAACCAGGTGCGCTCGCCGGAGACGCCCCCGGCGTTCGGCCTGCCCCTGGCGGCAGGCTTCCCGGTGCTCGGCCTCAAGAAGCAGTTGATGCACCACTTTGAGCAGGACGCGCGCGACGTCGGCCTGTACGGCTACCCGTCCGCTGACGACTTCCGCTTCGACAGCTCGAGCGAGCCGACGTCCTCGATGGAGCTGACGGGCGGCGGCGACATCTCGAACCCGCTGAAGCTCGACGGCGCTCGCCAGGCGGGGATCCCGCTGTTCCTGTCCAACTGGTTCGCCAGCGACGGCGCGGCCCCGGCCGCCGCCAGCGCCGACTGCGCGAGCAGCAAGGAGCAGTTCCTCCAGCCGCACCAGAACGTCAACATGGCGGACGTGCGCCTCGTGCGCGTGATCGGTGAAGGCGCGTTCGGCAAGGTGTTCAAGGCCGTGTGGAAGAACTGCCAGGTGGCGGTCAAGGTGCTGATCCGACAGGACCTGACGGCGGACGTGGTGCGCGAGTTCGAGACGGAGGTCAAGATCATGAGCTTCCTGCACCACCCCAACATCTGCATGCTGCTCGGCGCGTGCCTCGAGCCCACGAGCCGCGCGCTGGTGATCGAACTGGTCGAGCACGGCTCGCTCTGGGGAGTGCTGCGCACGCGCAGGAACCAGCTCACGGACCGCGTGCGCGCCAAGTTCGCGGCCGACACGGCACGCGGCATGAGCTACCTGCACAACTTCAGCCTGCCGATCCTGCACCGCGATATGAAGAGCCCCAACCTGCTCGTGGAGAGCGACTTCTCGATCAAGATCTCGGACTTTGGGCTCTCGCGCGTCAAGGCGCAGATCCAGACCATGACGGGCAACTGCGGCACCGTGCAGTGGATGGCGTACGTGTTGCAGTAGGCTGCTGCTGGTGTTCGATGGCTGAAGTGCTCACGCTCCTGTGTTCTGCTTGCGACCGACAGCCCCGAGGTGCTCGGCAACCAGAAGTACACGGAGAAGGCGGACGTGTTCTCGTTCGGCATCGTCATGTGGGAGATCTTCTCGGGCAAGTGCCCGTACGACGGCATGACGCAGATCCAGGCGGCGCTGGGCGTGCTCAACCACGACCTGCGGCCGGTCGTGCCGACCTCGTGCCCGCGGTTCTTCTCGCGGCTCATCCGCTCGTGCTGGAACCGCGAGCCGTCCATGCGCCCGTCTTTCGGCGACGTGGTGCGCGCGCTCGAGCAGTACGGCGTGCAATGAGGCGCAGTCCTCGTCCTCCTCTCCCCACTGGGCCGCTGCTGACTGAGGCGGCCCAGTATCTCTCCCCCAACTAACTCATCCCTCCCCTCGAACTGTATTCGTGCATGTTCGTCGCCGGCTCAAGGAGCGGCCGCTTACATAGACCGGAGCGCAGGACGCGGGCTCCTGTCGAAAGCCGCGGAGAATCGCCCGGGCCGGCGGAGAAAATGGCCCGGGCAGTGGCAGCAGGCCATCCATCCCCCGCAGAGAATATACCTAAGTACACACTCGCCGCCTGGGTTGCTGTTGCCTCGACCTGCGGTGGAGCGTTTGCAGTATCCACGCGGAGGAAGAGAGCGGCATGGTGAGCCGCCACGAGTCTTAGGTGTTTCTGGAGCGGGAATGCACTTGAAGTCGCGACCCACGCGGCGTCTCACCACGACGCGCGGCCTGGGGAGACGCGGCCGACCATGAACATGCCCGGCCGAGTATGGCGTGCGACTCAGAACGCATCTGCCTGGGTCAAGGGAGACGAGCGCAGCCAGTTCCTCTTCCGCTTGGCACCCGGCCGACCATCACTTGCAGCGTCCTGCTTCACTCAAGTGCTCTTGTCTTCGGGTGCATTCCCCACCCGCGGGTGCTTGCTCCAGCGCCGGCTCCACCGGGACACACATCCAATGACCTTTGTGCCTGGGTGCGACCCCAGCCGAGTCACGGGGCAGACGCCAGTCAGACGTCAGGCAGACATGGAAACAAGTGGCGAGCAGGCGCGATACCTGTGGGAGCGGCCATTGGCTGCGACTGACTTGTTGGCAGATCCGCATACAAAAAGCAACATGTGGGTGTTGGATGCACAGCGCCGCGTCACGATGACAACTTGACGCCGCGCCAGCAGCTTCTGGCCACAAGGAAAAACGACATTTTACGGCGCCACCATCTGTTTTTACGAGCGTTGCCGTCCTGGTCTCACCTCTCAACCAGGACACCAATCCCAATGTCACATCTCGATTCGGACATTTCATGTGCACCACCCCACTTTCGTCCGCTGGGAAGAAAGAAGCGAGAAGAGATCGAGAAGAAGAAGAGGATGGAAAAGACTGGATCGCTAGGTGGCCAGTCTCCCATTCGCCCCCCCTGGAAGTCCTGCGCGAGGGCGGGGACGGGAAGCAGGGCGGGCCGAGGGGACCGAGGGGACTCGCGGGCGTGGAGGCTGCCTGCAGGCGCGACGGACCGGTCTGCGGCAGGGCTCGGTGTCGAAATATCGCGCCGCATTTCTCTGTTCCAGCCTCCAGGCGCGCGTCCCGAGTCGGGAGGCGAGGAGGAAGGGACTTGGCGATTCCGGACGGGGAAGACATGACGGCCAAGCAGGACCTGCGCGCGCTGGTGCGGGCGCTCAGCGCGGCGTGCGCGGCCGACCAGAACGTGCTCAAGGATGGCGCGCTGGTGGACGCACTGGAGGCGCGGGCGAAGCAGATCCTGGGTGCCCGCAGGGGCCGGCGGTGCGCCTCGCTGGCGCCGGCGCCGCCTTCGCTGTCGCCCACGCCGAGCAAGACGGCCAAGAAGCTCAAGGAGATCGTGCGCGCGGGCGAGTCCAAGGCGGCGGAGGGCGTGGCCAAGCGCCGCAAGCTGTCGGTGGACAAGCCCAAGGCGGCGAGCGGGCTCGAGTCGCCCATCCGCTGCCGCTCGCCCTTCCTCTTCCCGACGACCGAGCGCAAGCAGAAGCACCTCGCGCCAGACGACTTTTTGCTGTCGTCCGTGTCCAGGAAGCTGGACCCGCTCTCGGACTCGAGCGTCGTTCGCCCAGTCCCGGTGCGCGCGTACCACTTGGCACACCCCGGTGCCGCCTACGGAGACGCCAACGGCGTGCACAAGTCGGTCGGCAAGACTCCAAGCCACGGGAAAGAGATGCGCAGCGTGTCGCCCGCGCCGTCGGGCGTGGACATTCCTTTCAAGTCGCTGGACCGCGGCGCGGTCGACCTGTCGGCGTCGATGGCCTCGACGCTGGCGTCCTACTATGACGACATGGGCGACGACGACGGGGACCGGGTCCGCCGGTACTCTCGCTCGCCGGCGATGGACTCTCGCGCTTGGTCGCCCATGTCGGACTCGATCGACTGGAGGCCCGTCGAGGACGAAGAAGCACCGAGAGGAGGAGAGGGCGGACCGGCGGAGACGGCTATCAGCGCTCTGGAGCTTTCTTCCACGGAGGACGAGGACTACTTCTCGGCGAGTGAGGAATCCGCTCCCTCGCTCGTGAAGAACCCCACCGAGGTGGTGATGGAGGTGCTCTACGGCATCATGAAGGACAACGTGAACTTCAAGTGGCTGATCGACCCCGTGAACCAGGCCCGCGTGGCCAAGCTGGTGGACTACCACTTGAAGGAGCACGGGTCTCTCTCAGGGGACCACTCGAATCTGATCGCCGAGCTGCGTGCCCAAGTGGACCAGCTCGCCCGCGAGAACTGCAAGATCCAGTCGGAGAACGCGGTGCTGCTCGAGTCGTGCCAGAAGGTGTCGATCAAGGCCGAGCAGCAGGGCAACCGGAGCGAGCAGTGCTTCTCCGACATGGTGGAGCACCACAACAAGACGCTGGCGGACATGACGCGCCGCCTGGAGCAAAGTGAGAGTTCGCTGCGAGTGCAGCAAGGGCTTCGTCGCGAGGCCGAAGCTGCATTCCAGTCGGAGCTCGAGACGAAGACGGGCATTGTCGCCGCCTTGAAGCAGTCCCTGGCGGAGAAGGAGGAGACTGTCTCGGCGCTGTTGAAGCGCACCGAAGACGTGACGACGGCGTACGCGGCGAGCTCGCGTGGTCGCGCCGCAGTGCTTTCTGCCGGGCCAAACGCCAGCACAATCGTGAAGGACTTGCGCGAGAGCGTCGCCCTCCGCGAGGTGGAAGTGATGCAGCTGAAGACGACGCTCACGGACAAGGACCGCGAGATTTGCAGCTTGCATATGCAGTTGTCCACGAAGAAGAGGCTGCTTGAGGAGATGTTGATCCAGGTCGCTCAGCACTTGGAGCGTACGGACGGTCCCCCGCTGGACTTTGACGCATTCCTGTTCCAGAGCGCCGTGAACAAGCAGCAGATCATCGACGAGCTTACGGCGGCGCTGGAGGTGATGGAGCGCGAGGTTGGCGGACTCGAGGCCCGTGTGGCCAACAAGGAGCGCGAGACGCTCCAGCTCAAGGCGAAGCAGGGCAACCTCTCTCGCAGTTTGTCGGCGGCGCGGCGCGAGATGGACCAGATGCGTGCGGAGAATGAGCGGCTGACGACAGCCTTGAAGAGCCAGAAGACGCGCGTGCGCAACCTAATGGCGACCGTGGACGAGAAGCAGGAGCAGATCGAGCACCTGAACGAGCAGGTCGACTTGCGCCAGGCGCAGTTGGACCAGTTCATTTCGGCGATGGAGATGGAGGCGGGGCCTCCTTCGGCAGTGTCGGCGGCGATCGACACGTTTGCGAGCGTGTTTGGCGTGCAGGCCGCGTCGTTCGAGATGGACGCGGAGGCGTCGAACCGTCGAGCGAGTGGCGTGTCGAGTGGCACGTCGTCGCTTGACGTGCTGGCTGTCTAGGCCGAGTGGTCGCTTGCGTGGGATGGATGGATTCCTCCCGTTGCTTGCTCCTCGTGCCGCTTTCCTCAACGACCCGCCCGCGTCCAGTGCCCCAGCCGAAGATATATCGATCCGAAGAAGACCACAAACAATAGAAGACGAGGTGTCGAGACGCTTGCCTCGAGACCCAGCGAACCAGGAAGAAACACAAGCCAAGCCCTCTTTGTTCGAGACGTGCCGCCCTGGGGGCGGACGCGGAGCGTGTGATGCGGCCGCTTTTTGTATTTAGCTTTTTCTATAACTTATGTCTGTAGCTGACGGCGCGAGGACGACGATGGAGCGGTAGACGAGAGGCGAGAGCGTATGAGGCGACGGCGGAGAGGCATCGAGCTCTTCCCCACTCGCTGGCGATGGACACGCAACGTGTCCGATACAAAATCAACAAGAAAGCGTCCCATTTCAATTTGTTTTATTCCTGTTTCTTTCTGCGCCTCGACTCCGGCGCCGTGACTGGGAACATGCAGCGGAGAGGACGTCCACTGCCTCCTCCCCGCACTCGAACGCATCAACCGACTCAATGAAGAACTGCGACCCGCAGGCCGGGAGGGCTCCGGAGCGAGCCTACTCGGTCTTCTCGTAGACGACGCGCTTGCCGACCTCCGAGTGCTTGATCTTGGCCGAGAGCATGGCGCCCTTGCGGCGCACGGGGCGAGAGGTCACGCCGAGGCCGAACACGAACGAGCCGAGGAAGAAGAGGAAGGCGGCGACGAGCAGCAGGATGGGGATCCAGAGCGGCGACGTGAAGAAGGCCGTCGCCAGGAACGGCAGGATCCAGAACGGGAACGTGAAGGCCGCCACGATGGCTGTGGGCACCGCGATGGCCAGGAACGTGGCCAGCGCGCCGGCCGCCGTCACGCCCAGCACGGCCGCGAGCGCGATGCTCAGCTTGCGGTGCTTCTTGGCGAACTCCGTCGGCCTGCAGCACATCAACAAGCAGCATTAGCGATCTCTGGCCGAGTGAACTGAGGACGGAGCACACATACACTTGCAGGTGGGCCGACAGATAGGCCGAGGCGGCGCTCACGAGCGAGTAGAGCATGGCGACGAAGGCGTCGCGGGCGTCCAGGAGCTTGGTGGCGCGCTGCGCGGCGCGGAAGGCGCGGCGCACGGGCGGGCCGAACCACACGCGCAGCAGCACCTCGCCGCGGTTGCTGCCGCGGGCGCCGTCCTTGAGGCGCAGCGTGAACTCGGTGGGCGCCGACTGCTGCGTCTGCGCGATCTCCGTCACGTTGAGCTGGCCCGAGCCAATGAGCTCGTCGCCCGCCTCGTCCGCGAACACCTCGACGGTCAGCAGGGCCTGGTCCAGCGCGGCCGCGTCGAAGAAGAGCTCCAGCTCGTTGTTCGAGCCCTCGGGCCACTCGGGGTTCACGCCGCCCTGGAACGCCGGGTCCGTCGCGCCCCACACCTTCGGGTCCGCCCCCTCCAGCTGCACCAGCACGAACGGGTCCTGCCGCTTGCCAAAGTCCATGGTCGGCAGGTTGCTTGCGCGCAGCACCTGCACGTGGATGGTGCCGTTGCGGGCGTCCGCGGCGGCGGGTGCCGACGGTGTCGTCGACGTCTTGCGGGGGCTCGAGGCACTCATGCTCCTGGCGGTCTTGCTCTTGGACTTCTTGCCCATGCAGCGGATTCTCAACTGGCGGTCGCACTGACGCCAGCCACGCTCCCCTCTCCTTCTCCCTTCTCCCTTCTCCGCCTCGTCGCGCAGTGAAAAGCGCTTGTGCCGCGCCGCCATCATACTGCCAGCCTGCGAAGCTTGGCGTCCTTCATTCCTGCCGCCAGTGGCATCCGGATCGGATCCCGTGGAACCTCCGAGGGAGAAAAAAGCGAATCAGGGGCCGCAAGCTTCAAAGACTGCGCGTTTGGACACAGTTTTGACCAATGGGAGGCGAGATTCGGCGTCTACGGCGGGGCGTCAGCGCGAGCTTTCGCCACTGATTGGCCGAAAAAAAGGGCGGAACGGGTCTCAACGCGAATCATGGCGCCAGGGTTGTCGATTGGCCGCTTGGTGCGCGGTCGGGCTTCCATAGAGGGAGGTTTCCCTTTTGCATCCCTCTACAGCGGACTGCTTCTCTACAGGGAGGTTTCCCATTCGCCTCTCTGTACAAGAGCTGCCGCTCGAAAGTGGCGGCAAAAAATTTGCAGCAACGTTGAACCGCCAGGACATTTCCGCTCCAAAGCGCGAGAAAGGCGGGCGAGCGAGCGAGCAAGGCAGGACAGGGCGGACGCGGCCCGCAGAGGACGATGGCGATGCGCCGCAGCACCCGCGAGCGCAGGAAGCCGACGGAGATCTACAGCGTCGAGCGCGCGCAGTCAGGGGCGAGTGGCGGCCGCGGGGGCGGCGACGAGCGCGCAGCGTGAGTTGACGCGGCGGGACTGGCGCGAGGGTGAGGGACTAACCGCGGGGTTTGTGGGCGCGGCAGGACGGACCAGGAGGGCGAGAACGAGGTGAGCGAGGAGGAGGAAGACGGGGAGGAGGAGGAGAGTGACGATGGAGACGAGGAGGACGACCGACGCAAGGGGCCGAAGGCGAGGCGAGGCGCACGTGCCACACCGCTGAAGAAGCGCGCGAGGCCCAGGGCGACCGCCAAGCGGCAGCTACAGCGCAAGGTCTCCGCGCGCTCGGAGGCGGACCCGAGGGCGACGAGCACCCAGGAAACGGATGCGGGCGTGGATGAAGAGGACGGCGAGCAGGAATCGCTCTTTGGTACGCGTGGAGGCTGCCCCTTGTATGCGACCGCGTTGACCATCGACTGACCGCAGTGTTCGCTACGCCGCGTACAGACGCGGTCCAGGACGGGCGATCGCTGCGGAAAGCGCTGGCAAAGTGGCGAAACCGTTTTGACGAGAACGAGGACGAGGGCACCCGCGAGCTGCTCAACTTTGTGTTCCACGCGTGCGGCGCAACCAGCACGATTGTTGCCGAGTCTGTGAGCTTGGAAAAGCTAGACTTGAGTGAACCGGTCGAGGCCGTCGTGAAAGAGCTTGCGCAGACGCAGGGGAGCTACCCGATCGCGCCGCGCACCAAGGGCTCGAAGCGGTTCCACCGCAACTATGCAGACTTCTGGGAGGCGCTCGTGGCCGAGTGCCACGAGAGCGAGGTTCTGTTCACGTCAAACGTCGTCACCAAGGTCATCGACTGGTTGACGACGCTTTCCAGGTATGGTGCTGTCAGCGATAGACTTGGCTGGCATGCATCGATCTCACCTCTCTCTTTGTGCGCGTTGGTATACAGCTCGGAGGTTCGCGCTGTTCGCCACACCGCAACGGTCGGCATTTACGCATTGGCGATCGCGTTGGCCAATGCTGCGGCTACGATCTCGCAACAATTGATGGTTGTGAACCGTCAGCTCGGGATCCCAGGGAGTCGCGCGGGAACCCCAACCCGTAAAAGTCCCAACGCGAGACGCGAAGCGCTGCTCAAGGAGAACAAGGCCTTGTACGAGTCACGGTTGCAGCAGCTGCTCTCGACTATCAACCTCGTGTTCAACGGTGTGTTCGCGCACCGCTACCGAGATGTGATGGCGGAGATTCGAGCGGAAAGTGTCCTCGTGATCGGTCATTGGATCACAACGCTCCCCGATCAGTACCTGAAGGACAACTTCCTGAAGTACCTCGGCTGGCTGCTAAACGACAAGTCAGCACTCGTACGATTCCACGTGGTTGAGGCTCTGCAAAGCTTATACGAGCAGGAGACGTTCGCACCCAAGCTCGAGCTTTTCACATCCCGATTCCTGCCACGCTACCTCCAGCTGTGCGACGACGTTGATGACGACGTGATTGAAGCAACAATTCGGTTGCTGATCGCAGTCGACAAAAGCAAGATGATCAGCTCCGATGTCGACCTGCAGTCAGTCGAGCGACTCGTGTTCGACGCTGAGAACGCCGACATTCGCAAGACAGCGGCCGAGTTTGTGTGCTTGCAGTACGATGCGTTTGGCGTGGCGCACAAGAAAAACGAGAAGCTGAACAAGGAGCAACTCAACACACAGACGATTGCTCTGGTCGAGTTTGCTCAAGAGTACATCCAGAACCATGGTGTGCCTCTCGAGGCCGTCGCGACACTCGTCGACGCATTTTGGGGACTGGACGACTGTTGTAAGTGGACAAGCTCTGCGGTGCTTACGGGTGTTTGTAATTCGGCTGACTTTCTTGTGCTTGCGCTCGTATAGTGGTTCTTGGGGACTGGAAGTTGCTTACAAACTTGCTGCTGATGGACAAAAGCGCACCGGACCTCACTAGCGACCAACAGTCAATCTTATTGGCAATCCTGATCGCTGCAATTCGCAAGCTTCTGGGTGAATTCGAGAACCAAGGCTCGTCTCATGAATCCAAGAAGAACCTCGCAACCGAACAGGTATGCTCATCTATATTGCGACCTCAAGAATGTCAAGGCGCTGAGTGATAGCTGACGTTGTCTTGTGATCAGGAGGAAATCACCATCACATTTTGTCGGGAGATTCCCAATCTGCTCACTACTTTCCAGTCCGACGCAGACAAGCTGACTCTTTTGACACAGCTGATCCCAATGTTGTCGCTTCGTGGCGATGTTGTTGGCCAGTACATCGGCCAAATCACGGAGATCGCCGAGAAGATGAAGCACGCTTACTTGCTTCACTCGGATGAAGCCATGCTGGGAACCTTTGCCGTGTCATTCAGCCACCTGCTGCAGGCGGACTATGAGACTGTCAAGCGTGAGGTCGCGGTGGTCATCCACGAGCTCATCCAGGCGATTCTTGATCGGCTCAGCCAGCAGCTTGACGAGGATGAAATTGTCGTTGAGAAGTTGGTAGCTGACGCAGTCGATGAAGCAAGCAAATCACTGGCCAACCAAATGTCCAAAAAGGTGAAGAAGAAGAAGGCGAAGAAGACAGCACGCACGAGTTCAAAGGAAGCAGCCGACGTCGAGTTTGGGCTGCGGATCTCGCTATGCCGCCTGTCGTGTTTGATGAGCTACGTGAACATTGGCGAATACCTCCCATCGACGATCGGCAGCTCATCTGCCTCGACTGCTGAACCTTCGGGTGCCGCGACTGCCGCAGACACTTCAGTGCCCGCCACTGACGCTTCACACGAAGGCACTACTGCGCCATCGTCGAGGATGAACGAGGCGATATCATCGCTCGTCAAGCTGATCACCCGTCGGACTCAAGCTGTTCTCCGTCTCGGCGAAGAGTTTCGTCACCCCGACACGTTCAGGCACGCGTTGATGGTGGTCTACCACCACTTATTGTGGCTTACAGCACCGGTGTTTGCGCGCCCCGAGTCAGAGTTGAGCGACATCGCGCTGGCTGGTGACGGAAGTGCCGTCGACCGGGTGGTTGCCGAAATGGACCGCGTCATTCAAGGCCGCGCTCTTCTGGAGGAAGCACTCGTGTCCGTCTTGAACATGCACCTGGAACCGAGCAGTCGCGAACGTATTGGCACCGAGAGCAGTGAGCTGAAGGAGATCGAGTTTGAAAACGAGGAGACGCTGATGTTCGTGCGAACAGCTCAGCATTTGGCGTTCATCACGTTTTGTGATGCTCGCTGCCTGTTTGTCGAGAAGATGCAGTCGTTCCTCCCGCCGTTCGACGCGCTTCAGTGGCGCGTTCCCAAGGCGCTTGTGATCCTGGCTCAGATGCACTTCGAGAGCGAGATGGAGACGACATACACGCCGCATCCGGACGACGAGACTTCTGGGAACAACGACAATGAAGACCAGGAAGCTTCGCTGTCAGCCGAAGAGAAGCAAGCGCGGAAGAAGGCGTGGGAAGACGAACAGAAGCAAAAGGCAGAACTGCTCGCTGCGCTCGGTCGTGCAGCGCTTTGCAACCCGAGCAACAAGCGGCAGGCTGCGGCCGTTCTGGCATACTTCACGTCGGAGGACAAGACAGCGCTCGAAGTGATCAAAGAGTTCAGCAAACAGGTGAAGGCGGATGCTCCAGTCCGGTACTTGGAGATCCAGATGACAGCGCTTCGCCGTGCGTACAACGCGCTTCTGGGGTGGAAGGAAGAGTTGGCGGCACTCGAAGCAGACACATCGGGGGAAGAAACAATTCAGGAGGAGATCGGAGAACTCAACGACACCATCGAGACGTCCGCTTTGGAGCTCGAAGATCTGGCGAAGCGACTCAGCCGATCGCTTGGTGTTGGCAAGATCGCTGCGTCGCTGAGAGCTTCGTTCTTGCGCTTCCTGTGCGAAGGCGTGCGCTACTCGCTCGAGCGCAAGTCGCACTTTGGCTTCCTGGCTGCTATGCGGCCGTTCCTGTCGCACTTGGATCGGGCAAGTACGCGGCAGCTGCATGGATACTTTGAGCAGTCGCTTGAGGCCCTCGAAAAACGTGGCGTCGTTCGTAGCAGTGGTGACGATGGAGACGACAGCGGGGACGACGACGAATGGCGTCTTGTGTCTGCGTTCCAGGCGACGATTTCGGTTGGGGCTGCGAACAGGATCGGTGGCGCGCAGCTGCGGAAGGAGCGTCCATCTAGTCGCTCTTCGGTCGCGGCAATCGCATCGGCGTCGATCGCAGAACAAGATGAGAGGGAGGATTCGGACGAGCACGACCCAAAGGCAACTGAAAGCGTCCCAACGATCAGCTCTCCTTCACAACAAGATTCACAACATCCTGTGGCCACTCCGAGTCCGCGGAAACGCGGCCTTTCAAATGACAAGACCGGGGAAGACGCTGACGCGACAAGTATGGAGGTGGACACAGGAGACCGGTCGAGCCAAAAGAAGTCGCGCCTGGGGTGAAATTTCAGGTGAGCGAGTGGTCATTGCGGTTGATGCCACCGTGATCTCCACCTTCACAGCAGGATGTTGGCCACAGGAACGAGTCAAGCCGTAATGGTGCGTGCAACGCCAATATATAAGCTGATAGCGGGCAGTGAAACGGGCTCACATGCATATTTCACGTGCAACCACCCGCGGCATTGATTGACTCTGTGAGCGCTACTTGCAGCCCCAGCTACTACCAGCATCACTCCTTTCCGCCCGCCGCTGGAGCCTGAGTCACGTTCTTGGTGGCCTTGCCCATCTCGACGCTTCGTGCGCGGGCGGCAAAGTTGAGCGTGCAGAAGGACTCCTCACTGTTGTAGTCGACAGGACTCGCGCACGCGACCATGAGCGTCTTGGAGTCGCCACCGAGCGCGTCCTGAAGCAGGTACGTCAGCGCCGAGTTCCGGTATGGCACATGCTTGGCGCGGCTCGCGCGCGCAGCGATGACGTCTCCAAGCGCTGAGAGCGACTTGTTGATGCTCTGCGCCTCCTTGAGGCGCTGGCCCTCGGCTCCCGTCTTGGACAGCCGCTCCGAGCCAGCCAAGTCGACGAGGAAGAGCTTGCCGCTTGCGACAGTACCGGCGACGATGTTGGTGCTGCGAAGCTGGATGGATAGGATCGAGTGGCTGCGGCTCGAGTGCTCGTTCATGTCGGTTGCGTGCGTGCTGCGGTTCTTGTTGCCGCGCTTGATGAGCTCGAAGACCTCGTCGAGCGACTGGACTGGCACGACCGTCAGCCCAGGCACGAAGTTGCCCGTGGGGCCCTGTCGAACCTGCAGATTGGTGGACGCGGCGTCGGCAGCCAGAAGGTCGCGGATCTGCTCGTTGTAGATCTCGAGCACACTCACGGTCAGCTCATCCTGGTACTCGTTGGCGCGCGCGGACTTGCGCGCGAACAGTTCCTGCAGCGAGCGCGTGTTGATGCCTGGACTCTCAGGCGGCCCCGACATGGTGAACGTCTTGCCCGAGCCGGTCTGGCCGTAAGCGAAGATGCAGACGCTGTACCCGTCCAAGATGCTCGTGACAAGCGGCTGCACCTCGGAGAAGACCTGATCCTGCGTCGAGTTGGAGTCGAAGACGTGGTCGAACTCCCACGTCTTGCTCTTCCCCTTATCGCCCGCGAGCGTGATCTCCTCGGGCGAGTTGATCTTGCACGCGATCTTGCTGCCGTTGCCGATCTCCGACTTGGAGATGGGGCGGATGCGGCACAAGACACGGATGTTGCCCTTGAGTTCCTGCACCAAGTTGAACAGCCGCTTGCGCTCCTTGAGCTCGCGCTTGTAGTTGTCCACGACGCCCGCCATGGCCGCCGACTGCTGACGAAGACGCGAGCTCAGCTGCTCGCTCACCTGTGCCATGAGCGCCGGCATTTGTTGCTTCTGGAGTGCCGTCAGCGCCGACTTGAGCGCCGCGAGCTCCGACTTCTGCCCTCGTGTCAGCTTGACAGCCACGGCCACCGCGCGGCGCTTGTCTTGCTCGGCGCAGCCGGCGCCATCCAGCTTCTTCTTGAGGTCGAGGATGGCCTTCTTGGCCTGCTCCTTGATCTTGGCGAGCTCGCCCTCGGCAGTGGTCTTCAGCTTGGCGTGCTTCTCCTCCCACGCCTTCTCTCGTGCCGCGGCGTCGGATGTCAGCTGTGTCACCTGTGCCTGCAACGCTTGTGCGGCTGCCTCGCGCTCTTGCAGCTTGGCCTGTCGGGCAGTGAAACTCTCGGTGAGATGAAGACAACAGCAGTCCAAGTGGGAAGACGCGCGCGGCGGCTCACCTGAAGAGCAGCCGAGTCGGACGAAGAAATCTCTGCGTGCTGCTTGGCTGCTGCCTGCGCCGCCGCGAGTTGCTCCTGAAGTTGCGAAACCTACCGAGACACAAGCGAGAACGATCAGCAACCCACATAGACACTAGGCGGGAGGAAGCCACGGCGAACCTGCTTGGCGACGCTTTGACGCTCCGCTTGACTCTCCGCCAACTGATCAAGCAGCAGCACTTGTCAAGCCGCAACATTCACATCCCAAGGCCGAGCAACGATTGGGAACAAACCTGGGTCTGAAGCTTCTGCAGTGCCTCGTTGTCGCCGACAGCAGCCTGTGGTGTCGGCGCAGGTGGAGGACTCGTGGCAGTCATCGGCGCCGATGAGGCAGCGGCAGCAGCAGCAGCTGAAGCCTTCGCTGCCGCCGCCTTCGCTTCCGCAGTCGCGGTGTTTGCCTTTTGAAGCTGCTGCTGCATCTCCTTGAGCTGCGCGACGAGCTTCTTCTTGTCAGCCTCGAGTTGCTCCACTGCCTTGGAGCTGTCGCTGTTGCCTCCCAGCGCAGGTGTCGACGCGACTGGAGTGGCGAGCTGGAGCTGCGCCTCTTTGAGCTGCTGCGCGAGTCGCTGCCTCTCGGCCTGAAGCTTGTCGAAGTCGGCCTTACGCACCGTCTCCCCGTCATTCGCTGGGGCTGCAGCAACTGCCTTGGGCGTGGATCCTGCCTTCTCTCGGAGCGCCTTGTTCTCTTCCATGAGTCGCTCGAGCTCGGACTTCATGGCGCTGATCTCCGCGATCGCCTCGGCCTCGCCGGCTGAAGCCCCCGATCCGGAGGATCCAACGCTCGTGGGCTCTTCGACGTTGTACTCTTTCACAACGATGCCGGCGTCACGCAGCTGACGCTCGAGATCCTTGACGACGCCCGCGAGCTCCTCCACGAACGCCCCCTTCTCCTGGAGCTTCTTGTGCATGGTGGTCTTGAGGATGGCTGTCTGCGACTTGCTGAGTAGCTGGAGCTTGCTCAGCGACTCCTGCGCGCGCTGCTCGCTCTCCTTGGCGGCCTGCAGCTCCTTCTTCAGCTGCTCGCACTGCGCCACGACCTCCGGACTGCCGAGTGGATTCACCGTCTGCGCCTTGGACCCGTTGAGGGAGCCCGCTCTGGCGCGTCGGCGTGCTCGTCGCTCCTCTGCGGTCTCTCCATCCACCTCCTCCTCTTCGTCGTCGAGTTGGTCTTCGTCGTCCGAGAGCCCGAGCTCGTCCTTCAGCTGCTGCTGCTTCTTGCGACGCGCTGACGAGTCGGTGTGGTCGTCGTAGTCGTCGTACGGGCTGCTGCGCTGATACTGCTGCTGCGAGCGCTGCGCGAGCCGCGGGTCGTACGTCGCCGGGCGAGAGAACGCCATCACTGACGGTCGGTCGCGCTCTCGTTCCCGTTCCCGCTCTCGCTCTCGGTCGCGGTCGCGGTCCCGGTCGCGGTCTCTGTCACGGTCGCGAGCCCTCGGTCGGTCATAGTCGCGGTCACGATCGCGGTCACGATCGCGATCACGGTCTCGGTCTCTATCTCGCGGGCGGTAGTCCTTGTCGCGCTCGCTCTCTCGAGATCTCGGCCGATCGCTCTCACGGGATCGCGGCCGATCGCTCTCACGGGACCGCGGGCGTTCATACGGCTCGTCGTCATCGTTGTGTGAGCTGTGCCGGTCGCGATGGCTCTTGCGGTCTCTCTCTCTCTCTCGGTCTCGGTCTCGGTCTCGGTCTCGTTCCTTGTCGCGGCCGAAGTCTTGGTGTCGGTCGCTGCTCGTGCGCGATGGCCGATCATACTCGAGGTCGCGGAGGTCGCGGCTGCTGCGCTCGCGGTCTGCCATCGTCCCCTTCGACTCCCAACCGCCTGCGGAGGATTTCAGTCGCGCGTCGTCTGGAGAGGGAATGGCGTGGGGCCTGCTGCTCCTCCGCGCGGTGGGTTTCGCGCCTATATTTGCGCACGGGATGTCGTCAGCGAGGCGAAACGACTCGGGGCGAGCTCAAGGCCGATCGGCATGGCGCGTCCATGCGAGGGCGAAACGGGAGGGCGACCCCCTAAAGATAGACAATGGCGCTGTCGGGCAACGCTCCACGAGCTGGCAGCAATGGCATGGCGGGGCGAGTGACGCGGTCGAGGCTTCGAGAAGCTGCAGTCGATGGGGAGGGTGGGCATCACGCCGTCTATTTCATGGACAGTGGGGTGGTCGTGGTGGCGGGCACGCGATAAGTTATGTCACACGTACGAGGCGCCCGAGGGGGGTGAAGGTGGAGCGGAGCAGGACGCGGCGTCTTGCAGCGCATGGTCGTCGCGCTGGTGTATCGACGCCTGCTGCTGCTGCTCCTCCTCGTCGTCGTCGGGGCCGAGGACTCCGTCGAGGATCCTGCGCCAGCCGAAGGACGCGATGGACAGCAGCGCGGTGAACGGCCTGCGCCATAGCACACAGCCCCGAGGGCGTTAGCGACCGCGTCATGAGCAAGAGAGACCACTAGTGAGACGAGAGAAGAGAGAGAGAGAGCCTCACCGCGCGAGCAGGTCGAGCCAGCCGGGCTCCGGCGCGGCGTCGTTGACGTAGTGGATGTAGAGGAAGGCGTCGTGGCGCACACCGTCGATGAGGTAGTAGTCGGGCAGGAAGCGCAGGTTGCGGAAGCCGTTCTTCTCGTAGAAGCGGCGCGCACCCTCGTTGTCGGCCTTGACGTGCAGGTAGACGGCGCCGCAGTGCCGCTGCGCGCGCGCGTGCTCGAGGCACTGCTGGATGAGCGCCGAGGCGATGCCGCCCCTCCTGGCCGAGCGCCGCGCGCCCAGCGTCAGGATGTACATGACGTGCGTGTGGCGCCGGTCGCCGCGCGCGATCAGGTCCGGATCGTCCACCTTGCTCAGCGGCAGCGTGCTGGCCGTCACGGCGCCAAGGATGGGCGCGTTGGGCACCTCCACGCACGCGTCCGTCAGCTCCACGGCCACGCGCGCCAGCATGGGGCCGCCCGTCTCGGCCCACAGGCCCTGCGCCGCGCCGTCGTAGAACGAGTCGTTGTAGCGGATCGGGAACCACTCCTCGTGCAGCGCGCGCACCTGCGGGATGTCGCGCCAGGTCAGCGCGCGGAACGCCAGCACGCGCGACTGCGGCGGCGGTAGCGGCGCGGACGGCGGCGATGGGAGCGCCCGCGCCGGCCCAAAGGATTCGAGAGGGTCCGCGCCCACGTCCAGCGCTAGGTCCGCGGGCGCGGCGGCGGCGGCGACGGCGCCGCCCATGTCGTCGGTCGGAGAGGGTCGAAGTGCGCTAATAATAACAAGTGTGGGGCCATGGCAGGAATTCCGCGAGCAGCTCCCGTCGAGTGGACTGCATAAACGGATAGTTCTGTCTATTGAGTGTTTAGAAGAGAAAATTTTGGTATTGAAAGAGTCTGTGATATTGAATACATGACTACAATTTGGTGAAGAAGCTGACGATCGTCTTGGCGCGCTTGGCGCCGTCTGCGACGTGTGCAGCGCCGCGCTTGGATGATGTCGAGTTCTTCTTCCTGCCCGCCGCCTTGGGCGTCACGTCCGGCTTGAGCACGAGCTGCAGCACCTTCTTGACGCCAGTGGTGATACCGCGCGCGTCCATCTCGTCCGTGGTCATCCATTGGACTGGCTGATCGGCGTTGGCGTCGTCGGTGTCGAAGTCGCGGGAGGGGCAAGACGCCAGGTGCACGTGCTCGACGCCCATGTGGTGCTTGACATGGGAGAACACGTGCGTGAGCTCGCCCAAGTCGCGTCTGACCAACGCGCCAGTCACCACGCGCTTGCTCAGTAGCGACTCGAGCCGCGGCGTCATGAGCTGCTTGCGCCGCGAGAACGGCGGGATCTTGTCACCGTCGGCGACCTGTGGAGCAAGCGCCAGTCATCAGCCGTCCGCAGCAGCTGGAGCACTTGAACTCACAGCACGCGGACGCACCTTGGAGTGCAGGAACTCCCACTGGCCAGCGAGCAGCCCGCCTTTGGGACGCCGACTCATGAGGAAGCGCCACGAGGCCGAGTCGTCGGGGCTGTCGGCGTCCCCGGGACAAGATACGACTGAGACGCAGATGACCTCGTTCTTGGACTCGTTCTTCTTGGCCTTGAGCGGGTACTTGGCGACCTGGAAGCATTCACAACAGTGTCAGTGACGGAATCAAAAGTTGATACCGAACGCCACCTCGGCCGTGCGTGATGATACCTCGCGAGTCGACGTGTCCCATTCCGAGAGGCGCGAGAGATCGCAGATGGAGCAGTCAGGTGACGCCACGCCCGTCTTGACCGCCGAACTCGAGCGCGGCTTCGTGGTCTGCGCTTCCTCGTAGGCCAGACAGGAGCCCCTGACTGGGCATTGAGCGCATTGGGGGTTCTGTTCACACACGAACACAGAACAGAGCAAGTCGATCGATGAGAGCGAGCTCTTTGGGCAACAAACAGAGCCAAGTGGTGGCGGATGCACCTGAACGGTGCAGATGGTGGCTCCGAGCTCCATAATAGCCTGGTTGAGCGCGCCGGGGCGGTCGCACTCCTCCACCAGCTCACCTGCCGACTTCCTGGTGTGTCCACCACACCACAGGAGCACAAGCGTTAGAGACGGCATTCATGTTGAGCCAACGCAAGCGCACCACCGCTCGTACCAGGAGAACTTGATCAGTTCCTTGTTCTTCGGATCGGCGCCGACAGCGCGAAGGCGAGCCATAACGCGGATGACGTTGCCATCAACGAGCGGGGCACGGTGGCCGTACGCGATCGAGGCGATCGCTCCTGCGAGCAGCAAGGTGGGGCGATTAGGACTCTTAGTGACGATGAACGAGGCAGTCAGCTGACAAGCGGGATCGTACCAGCAGTGTAGGGCCCGATGCCCGGGATCGCCAGCAGCCCCTCGACCGTCGACGGCATCTCCCCGCCCAGGTGTTCCATCACGTACTTGGCGCCTGCATGCAGCATCCGCGCGCGACGGTAGTAGCCCAGCCCAGCCCACAGCGCGTTAACATCCTGTTGGCACGGACACATTGCGCAGCGAGTGTTAGGCTCTGGTCGCCGCTAACCTCTGAGCCCTGCGCATCGGTCAGTCACCTCCTCGCTGGCCTCGGCGAGCGCCGCGACGGTCGGGAACTTGTCGATCCAGCGCGTGAAGTATTCGACGACCGTGTCCACCCGCGTCTGCTGCAGCATGATCTCGGACACCCACGTCTCGTACGGCGCCACTTTGCGCGGCGGCTCTATCTGCGCTTGAGCCTGCGCTTCGGGTTCCTGCTCCACGTCCTCCTCCTCCTCCTCCTTGACCGAGAGGAAGGCGTCCATCATATTCCCGCGTGCCTTCGCCGTCTTGCTCCCCTCGGCTTTCTGCTTGGTGTGCGTCGCCGTCGTCAAGTACGGTGGCGGGTCCCCGCGCCACGGTAGCTTGCGCCGGTACGCGTCGTACCAGAGCAGCAGGTCGTGGCGCACGGCGCGCAGCTCCTTCATGTCAAAGTCGTGGAACGCGGCGTCGTGGCGCATCGCCAGCGACAAGGACGGCGCATCCGCCTGGTCCACAGCATCGGGTGGAGATGTCGGAGGCGGCGCCAGGTCCTCCATGTCGACAGCGCGCGCTGGTGCCGGTGGAGCGGCGGTCGCGAGTCGAGTTGACGCCCGCGTGCGTGTCATTGGAATGGAATGGACGAATGGCTTCGTTGGTGTGTTGGCGCCAATTTTAGATGTACAATATATTTCGAGCCCACTTGCACCGAATGGGGCCCATATTTTATCACATCCAGTATGTGTCTTTAGATATAGAAGGTGTGCACCACCCCAAACACTGAACAGCGGAGCGGCCGCCCAGTCGCCTTCCCCCACGCGGCAGACGGCATACAAACCGCGAGTCAAACCCCTCGAAAATGGCGCCGATGCAGCGGGTCGCCGAGCTGGCGCACGTAAAGGCGGCGACGGCGCCCGCCCCCGCGCTCGCGCGCGATGCCAAGCGCATCGCGTGGCACGGCGGCAAGATCTCGTCGAACAAGGCGGAGGCGCTGCGCAAGTTCCTGGCGCGCAAGCAGCGCGCGGGCGACCACGCGACGCTGGCGCAGATCCGCGCCACGCAAGCTCGGCGTACGCTCGCCCTCTTCTAGACCGCGGGGCTCACCGCCGGCGCTGACGACGCTCTGGTCTCCGTGTGATGCTCCTTTCCAGTCGGGATCTCGCTCGAGGACGACGCCGAGGCGCGCGTACGTGCTGACGAAGAGAGAGAGAGATGATCGATGACTGCCGAGAGACTGACGCCGTTCGTCCCGTCCTGCCGCTGGCGTAGACGCCCAAGAAGCTGCACGCGACGCGCCGGCCGCACGCCAAGGCGCAGGAGAGCGGCGCGCACAAGACGCTCGTCATCAACGGCCGCGTCGTCGGGCCCAGGGTGTCCACCTCCACGGCCAAGAAGCCCGGGGACAAGCAGCAGAGGGCCCGGCCGGCGATCGCCGTCGGCAAGACGGCGGTCGGCAAGCGTGGAGGCAAGCCGGCGGACCGCATCGCGCTCGACAAGCAGCTGGATCTGCCGCTGGACGCGCTCGTCAAGCGCGGCGGCGTCCGGGGCTGAGCGCGCGGTCGGGCGGACGACCCGCTATACACTACACCGATACACAATCAAAGCACCGAGCCCTCATGTTGATCCGTACCGCCGCCACCTCGGCGTCTCCGCCGACGGACGCGCCAATCGCCTCTCGACGCCTTGAGGAACGCGCTAATTGCTCGCATCGAGGGTTGGCAGCGCGACCCGAAGTGCGTCGTGCACCGTGGCCGCTTCGATGACCTGGAGCGACTCGGCGAACTTGGCGTGCAGGGCCCTCCGCTCGTGCCGGTCGTGCACGCGCGGGATGACGCACGTCTCGAGCCCGATCTTGTGCGCCGCCGTGAGCCGCGACTCGAGCATCTTGACCGGTCGGAGGTGGCCCGAGAGCGCGATCTCGCCCAGGAAGACCGACTTGCGGAGCACGGGCCGGTTGAGCACGGCGCTCGCGAGCGCGACCGCAAGCCCCAAGTCGGCCGCGGGCTCTTGGATCGAGTAGCCCTCGGCGACGTTCACGAACACGCTCTGGTTGTGGAAGGAGATGTTGGCCCGCCGCTCAAGCACCGCGAACAGAAGCTGGAGCTTGTCGAAGGGCACGCCGACGCCACGGACCCTGGAGAAGGAGGACCCGCCCCGCGCGTCGACGTTGAAGTGCGCGCGGCTCGAGAGCGCTTGGATCTCCAGCGGGATGGGGCGAGAGCCCTCCATGGCGATCGTGAGCGACGACCCATCGCACGGGGACTGCCCTGCTGCGTCCTCTTGAAAGTCGTCGTCGTCCTCGCTGCTGTCGTGGGAGACGAACGCCAGCAGCGGGTTCGTCAGCGGCAGCAGTCCGGCGTCCGTCATGTTGAACACGCCGACCTCGCTCGTGTTACCGAAGCGGTTCTTCTGGCAGCGCAGGAAGCGCCGCGCGCTCTGCGGGTCGCCTTCGAGCTGCACCACGGTGTCCACAATGTGCTCGAGCACCTTGGGACCCGCGATGTCGCCGCTCTTGGTCACGTGGCCGATGATAATGACCGGCATGTTGCTGTGCTTGGCCAGCCGCAGGAGGCGGAGCGTGCACTCCTTGACCTGGTTGACAGAGCCCGCGGCCGACGGCACGTCTTCGGCGTAGACGGTTTGGATCGAGTCGATGACGACCGCCGAGAACGCGCGGCCGGTGTCTTCGTCTGCGGCCGAGGCGGCCCCGTGCTGGATCATGCGGAAGATGGCGTCCACGTTGGTCTCGCTGGCCACGTACAGCCCGTCGCTCACCGCGCCGAGTCGCTGGCCGCGCATCTTGACCTGCAGCACGCTCTCCTCCCCGGACACGTACAGCACGCGGCGAGCCGCCCCAGCGCCTCCGTCTCCCTGTCCTACCGCCAGCATGTTGGCGATCTGCAGGGCAAGCTGCATCGAGACACTCTGCGTGAGGAACGCTGCTGGTGGATGGCAGACGGCAAGGCGAAGCCCACCGTGCTCTTCCCGACGCCCGGGTTGCCCGCCACGAGCGTGAGCGATCCGGCCACGAGTCCCCCGCCGAGTACCCAGTTCTGCCGCGACCACAGTCCAGTCCAATCCACACACGAGAGACGCTCAGCACTGCTCTTCTACTAATGCCCACGCGCAGGAAACGGCGATACCAGCTCTCGCTCGGGCAGTTCCAGGCGCTCCGCCACCGCGTCCACCTCCACGTCGACCATCCGCAGCGCGCGCGGCTCGTCGTGGTCGCCGTCGAACGCGTCGCCGCTCCGCTTCGCCCAGGACACGTCGTGCGCCGCCTTCCTCGCCTTGCTGAACGCCTCGGCGTTCGCCTGGCGGTACATGGGGGCGTGGACCCTCGCAGCCTCGACCGACCCCCACGCCGAGCAGGCGCTGCACTGGCCCTGCCACTTGGCGAACGCCTGGCCGCACTCGGCGCAGCGGAAGCTGCCGGACGCCCCGGCCGTCGACGCGAACGCCGCAGTCGCTGCAGCCGCCCCCACGCCTCGCCCGTGCGCCAAACCCGCGGACCAGAGACAAGTCGGCCTTGGGATCCTCCTCATACCCTCAGACTGGCGCCATGCCCCCCACGGGCGCCGCGCGAGCAGCATCCGGGCCGCGCCTCCACCCGCCATGCTGTTCATCGAATGGCACTCGAATCCTGAATGGCAAACTGCAACAATCAACTTTCTTGTCACCTGACCGCATTTATCCGGCGTATCGTATATTTTTACACTCTATTAACCGGGAAAATGTATATTATTATACGGCGGAGCGGGTGGCTCTGGCTCTGACGACGCTTCAGTTGATAGCCAATCCTCAATATTCACCACCAACTGCCAACCGCCAAGGCGCCACCTTCGCACTCTCCCTACGCGCCGGCAAGCCCTCTACGCAGCCCGAGACGATGCCCAAGGACAAGAAGAAGCGCCAGCGCGACGTGGGCACGGCGGCGGCGGCGCAGAACGCGCTGGGGCGCACGCTGGCGACGCCCAACACGTCGCTGGGCCAGCATTTCCTCAAGAACCCCATGATCGTGACGCAAATCGTGGCCAAGGCCGCCATCCGCGGCACGGACGTCTGCCTCGAGGTTGGCCCCGGTACCGGTAACCTGACGGTCAAGCTGCTGGAGCAGGCCAAGCGCGTCGTGGCCGTCGAGTTCGACCCGCGCATGGTGGCCGAGGTGCAGAAGCGCGTCCAGAACACGTACGTCTGCTTGTGCTCGTGCTTGTGCTCGTTATGCTGGCCGGAAGCGTGACTGACACGGCGTCTTGGCGGCTTAGTGAGCACATGAACCACCTGCAGATCATCCACGGCGACGTCATGAAGGTGCAGCTCCCCTTCTTCGACGTCTGCGTGGCCAACTTGCCCTACCAGGTGCGTCTCCTTGGCCTTTGGACACACCCAGACGCGCAGACGGACTGGAGACTCACGACGGCCTCCGCGTCGCGCAGATCTCGTCGCCCTTCGTGTTCAAGCTACTGGCGCACCGCCCCATGTTCCGCTGCGCCGTCATCATGTTCCAGGAGGAGTTCGCCAAGCGTCTGAGCGCCAAGTACGTGCTGCTTCCCATGGACTCTTCACCCTGTTGCGGTAGCATGCTGACCGACTGATCGTCTGCATCAACAGGCCGGGAGACGAGCTGTATTGCCGCCTGTCGGTCAACACGCAGCTGCTGGCCAAGGTGGACCAGTTGCTCAAGGTCGGCCGCAACAACTTCCGTCCGCCGCCCAAGGTCGAGTCGCGCGTGGTGCGCATCGAGCCGCGCAACCCGCCGCCGCCCGTCAACTTCACGGTGCGTCTTGACCCATTCGGCTGTCGTTGGTGTGGAGCGTTCGTTGCTGACGACGCTCATCTCGTGGCCTCGCGGCTTGCAGGAGTGGGACGGCATGATCAAGATCGTGTTCAACCGCAAGAACAAGATGCTGCACTCGTGCTTCACGACCAAGACGGTGCTCGCGCTGCTCGAGCAGAACTACAAGACGTACTGCTCGCTCAACAATGAGGTGCGCTCGCTCTCCGTCTACTCGATCTTTGATTTGACGGCCGTGACTGACCAACCCTCTTGTCGTGACAGCTTCCCGAGAGCGACTTCAACATCAAGGCCAAGGTCGAGGCAGTGCTGAACGTCGACAATTACTCCGAGAAGCGCGCGGCCAAGATGGACCAGGACGACTTCCTGCTGTGAGTTGCTTCGCCTTAACATCATGTCGATGACGGATACTTACATGTTCGTCTTGTGCGCAGCCTCCTCGAGCGGTTCAACGCCAACAAGATCCATTTCTCCTAAGCGACCGCCCACCATCGGACGAACTTCGACCACCGCTGCATTTTGGATTTGCCTTCAGACTGAGGGGATCGCAGGACTCGCAGTTGCTGTGTGAAGAACCTGAATGGATTCGTTTGCATGTTCCCACTGCGCTCTTCTCGTCTCGGTTTGGATGTTGCAGTCGCCGGAGTCTTTGCCAACACCCCCAACTGCCCAGCCTCATCGCATTTGCTATTTATAGCACACTCCCCAACAGCAAACCACACGATGCAAGCACTTCTGAACAACCCCAGCTCTGCCTTTAAAGAAGACGAACACGATGAACTTCGACGAGCTGCTTAGCGAAGTGGAAGGCGCGATTCACGGCGCGGCGCCGAGCGCCAAGCAGTCGCGACAGAGCAACACGGTCGCGTCATGCAGCCGGCCGTCGTCCAACCAGACGAGCGTCCCCTCCGCCGCCTCTGCCCCATCTCGGCGTGTAAGTCAGCTAGCGTTCGCCGTTGGTCACCGAGCTCTTGGCCCTGCTCACTGACGAAGACCGGTTCGTTTCACAAGAATGAGCTGGACGATCTGCTTGACATGGTGACGGACGAGGACCCGCGCCACCGCCGGCCCGCACCCGTCCACTCTCGCTCGACGGTCGCTAGTGACGCCTCCAAGAGCGTCCGAGACGAGCCGCGCGCCTCGAACGGGACCAAGAAGTGAGTGGAAGGGGAGCTGAGAAATCCAACACCGATCTCTAATGCTTGTGTTGCGTGGGCTCTTCACCTCCTAGGTGCTCGCAGCTGCTCCTTTCGGGCGAACCGTCCAAGCGCGGGCTGAACACGGCCTTCAACGCGAGCACGTACGTCGCCAACGATCGAAGACTGCACGCACTCGAGTCCTCTCACCTTCCTCGCTCGATTACTGGCAGCGCCTGCTCCAACCTTCGCTGCAACGAGTGCGACTTCACGGTCGTTCAGTTCTCCGGCAAGTATGTCTGCCCGGCGATTCGTTTGCTGTCGACCTCTGTACACATCGATGACCTTCCCGATATGCTTGGTTTGGACAGGAAATGGAGCGCCAGCGCCGACTACATGTTCTTCCGCGAGAACGTGCCCAACGAGGCCAAGCTGCGTGCAAAGATGGAGCTCGCGCCAGGTCCGCTGCGCTTTTGCTCTCCGTCGGCGATGCCTTTGGTCTCACTCGTGCCTTCGTGTCTGCACTGGGATGTCCGCTCACCAGACTTCACAGCGTACGCCTGCCAGTGCAAGTGGCTGTCGATCGACACAGCGGCGCGTGTGGACTCGTGCCGCGTCAAGTGGTCGTGCGCGGGTCATTAGCCGCTCCAAGCTGCGCGGAACATGCTGCATATTCCTCCGTAAACGCGCCGAGAGCTGGGCGAGCACACTTCACCATGGTCTTGCGTTGCGCTTGGTCGATTGAATACGTTTACGGCAGCTGAAGCTTTGGCTGCGACGCGAGCTCGAGCTCGAGCGCGTGCTGGAACGCACTGGAGTCAGCGAGCACGTCTGCGGATGATGATCCGCCGGTCTTTGGTCGGTTCATCCGCAGGAACAGAGCGTTCCAGATCATAAATATGGTGTCGGGCGACTGCGCGGACCCGACTGCGCACTGGGACACAAGTGCGTCAACCATCTGCGCAGACGAAAGCGTTCGCACCATCAGCAACCAGCTCTCCCGGCGGCGGACAACGCACACAAACGACTTACTGCGACGCCAGCCCGAGCCGAAACGGCCCACTGCAGCACTCGAAAGGCCCAGTAGACAGCGAGCAGCGGGTGGAGATACTGGTGCCGGACGAAGAAGCGCTGGATCGCATTCCAGTATACATCCTGCGTGCGCGCGCTCTCCAGTTCGTACGGGTCGTACGACGGCCCAGCAGCGGCTGCGGTGCTCGAATTGGCGGTTCCGTTTGCTGGATATGCGAGGCTGACGTTGTTGTCGATCCACAGCGGCAACAGGCGAGTGTACGCGTCTCTGCTGTCATGCATAGCACGGACAAACGCGCTGTAAGCATTTGGCGCAGCTGTGTGCGTCCACTGGCGAACTGCGTACAGTGGTGCACTGATCAAGGCCGAGAAGCGGAGCGAGTCGAGCAGTAGACTCGATGCGGGCGGACGCGTTAGCTGGTCACCAGTAGTGCTTTCCTCTATGACTTCGTGCTGAGTTGCAGTCCACAAGGCCAGGTACAGTGCGTAGTCGCGCTCCTTGGCGAGGTGGCTTAATGCACGCGACCGCATCACCTGGACAAGCGACACACGTATGAGCTTGTTTACACCCTTCAGACAGCGAGATCAACTCGAGTCACCTTGAGCGTTGCGAGCGCCTTGCGGTCCTGCGCAGTCACTGGGGCAGGGAAGAAGTCAATCGCCTCGGAGATCCGCTGGATGACGTCGCCACTGAAGAGCGAGCCCTGCCGCACG
The DNA here is from genome assembly GCA_023338175.1 of Phytopythium delawarense. NCBI lineage: Eukaryota > Oomycota > Peronosporomycetes > Pythiales > Pythiaceae > Phytopythium > Phytopythium delawarense. The sequence continues at coordinate 37,295 of JAADYF010000103.1, forward strand.
AAAGGGAGGAGACTCAGCACGCCGCCGCCCTGTGTGTGCAGTCATAACTAGTGGTCAGGAATGTCGATACACCCTCACTAGTGATGGGTGGTCTCTGACCTGAAGCTCCGCTTGGATCGCCGGGCGGTGATCAACCTCGGCCAGCAGCGTGTTCAGCGCCTTGAGCCCCGCTCGCTCGGTGAATGTTGGCAATCCTGGGCTCGATTCATGAGTCATTCCCCGCACGATCGCCCAGTCGATTAGCTCTAGACCTCGGGTATGAAGCGCACTTGTCAGTGACGGTGCTGGGTTGTCAAGTGCTGCAGGTGACAAGGCCATCAGGTTCCGCAGAAGCTGTGAATTGCCAGCAGCGCCGTTCAAGTTGCCTTCATGCCGAGCTAAAGTGACCGCATACTCTTGCCCGAACTCTTCTTCGCTCAGGAACGCCGCCTTCCGCTCAAGGGAGCCACGCGCGCGGAGCGACACGTTGTGCACCGGCGCGAAGCTGGACGAGTCGACGGACACAAGAGACCAGGAACTCACGGGCCGGTTCAGCTCGAGGTGACGCGCCATGCGCACCATCTCGCGCGCACCCGACACGTGGAAGGCCATGTCTGTCACGACGAGGAGTGGGTGGAGCTCGTCCAGCACGGTGATGAGTTGGTGCCGTTCCCACCCTCCGCTGCCGGTGGCAGCTGTTGAAACGTCGGTGGTCTCGGCCGCGGTGATGCCATGAAACGCCACGTTCGCGCGCGCACATGTGTTCTGCACCTCAAGTAGCGACCACCGGAGATACGCGTCGCTCGCGGTCTGGGCGTGGCGCACCGGGTAGATGACGGACGCGCGCACCAGCGTCACGAGCGCCAGGGGAGCGTCTAAGCGCCGAGCGAGCATGACGGCCGCCTCGAGCGCGAAGTTGCTCTGCGTGACGCGAAAGCAGTTCTGGAGCCAGTACACCACCGGCCGGACGACTCCAGTTGGCGCCGCGTGGGTCTGCGCCTCGAACCAGATGCGGCGACGCTCTTCCAGGTGCGAAGGCCAGTCAGTCCACAACTTGGCCGCCGCTTCCGCTTCCGCGCTCTCTCGTCCAGCTGCTTCGGCCGTAGCGCCGAGTTGTGTATCGGGCAACGTCACCTGCGGCTGCTCACCAACGTGACGCCCACCGCCAAGCCAGTCGCTGACATGGACGTGCTGCTCGTGCAGCTCCTGGGGTGTCGCGATCTCTCTCTCCACCACCGGCTCTTGGACATCGACAGCACTCGCCTCATCGACTGAATCGGCGGGAGGTGGTACTTGCCCCGCGTCGCTCTGCGTGTCGGTCGACGCGTCCGTCTCCTTCTCGATGCTGCTCGCGCCGCCATCCTCTTCGTCGGCGGACCCAGTGCTCGCCGTCTCGCCGTCCTCGCCCGCTGCATCCGTCTCCACACGCCCAACCTCCTGGTCAGGAGCAGCAGCGATCGGCACTGTTGTAGTAGCTTGCACGCTGTCGGTGGCCACTGCCACCGCGTCTCCCGCTGTCATATCACTCCAAGGTTAGCGCCTCCGGCCTTCCGTTCACGCGCCTGCTGCCGCTCTGAGCACCCACCACCGGGTTCGCGACTGCCGAGGAATGCACTAATGGCTTCCAGCTGCAGACGCACAAGGAATCACCCGCGAGTCAGCACGCAGACCTCTCACCGCCGACTGGCGACCAAAGCTCGCGACGTGCCGAGCGGGGAGACAGCGGCGCCTCGTGTTCGTCCAGCACGCGCACGAACCGGCCGCCGCCCACGCCGAACAGCCGCAGAGGCGCCTGCGCGAACGGCAGCTGCCCACGCGCGCGCTGGGCTTCTATCTCGCCCAGCAGCGCGCCGATCCGTGCGGCCTGCATCTCGTCCGGCTCGGTCTCCATTTGTCCGCCCCGGAAGTTGCCGCCAACGAACTGGCGACGTTTTGCCGCAAAACGCAGCGCACCGAGGGTAAATTATAGCGTTTTATAGTAAATCGATGCAAGTACCGCATCCCACAAATAGTTTCCAACGCGGCAAACCAAAACTGTCTTGGGCGAATTACGCTGACTACGGTACCTCCTCCTCGCGCTTCAACGTCAACCCAAATCTGGTCCCCCCGACCCAAATTTGATCCTGCCGACCCACCCAACGGACCAAAATGGGCCCTGCGCGCGCTCCTCACTCCCACACGAACGTGCGGATGCCGCCGCTCGGCACGCTCGTCGACACGCTGCGGCCGCCCACGACAATGTCGAACTCGGCCGGCTCCGTGTTCTCGTTGAGCATGACCAGCACCTTCTTGTCCTCCGGCGTGACGAACGCCGCGGCCTGCGCGAACGGGTAGCCCGCCGTCACGCACTTGTCGGACGCCAGCGACTGCAGCGTGCCGTTGACGAACTGCCAGCTCTGGCGCTGCAGCGCTCCCTCGTCGCCGGACACGCACGGCGCCGCCATGATGCGCGCGCCGCTGTCCGCGGACCCGTGGTTGAGCGCGAGGCACGCGTCGTCCATGCGGATCTGCCCGCTGGCCTCGAACGTCCACGTTTGCTGCGTGTAGCGGCACTCGACGAGCTCGATCTGCTTGCCGACCCACTCGTCCACCTTGACGTCGAGGCAGAAGCCCGTGCCCGTCACCTCGAGCTTGTTGTCCGAGGTGCGCCGCAGGTTCTGGCGCGAGCTCCAGTCGCACGGGTGCAGCGCCGACGGGTAGAAGACGAAGAGTTGCGCGTCGCCCGGCTGGTGGTACTTGACCTGCACGTCCGAGTGCACGCGCTTGGACCCAGGCGGCACGTACTTGGAGAAGTGCTGGATGAAGTAGTACATGGGCTGGATGAAGTAGCTCTTCTCCGTCTCGTCGACGATGATCGGCGCGTCGCAGTTGTTGCCCAGGTGGTTCGGGCCGCCCGTGTGGTCGAGTAGCAGGTTCCAGTCGACCCAGCCCGAGACCCAGTTGTTAAAGTCCGAGATGATGTCGTGCGCGTACCGCTGGGCACGGAACCACGCGGCGTCTCCGTGGGCGACACCCGGGCAGTTGCAGCTCTCAGTCGCGAGCATGAAGCGCTTCTCGTCCACGAAATGCGTGTCGTTCAGCCGGTCGTGGTTCTCCACGCCGTCCATGTAGCGCTCGCCGTCGTACCAGTGGAAGGCGATGCCGTCCACGTACGGGCTGGCCGCCGGGTGGTTGAAGATCTCGTCCGCCCACTGGAAGACGCTGCCGCGGTTGTGGTCGAAGACCATGATCTTGACCTCCGGGTGGTCGCGCTTGAGCACGGGGCCGAGGAAGTGGCCGACGAACTCGGCCTGGAACGTCGCCGAGTACATGCAGGCCTCCCACGGGGCGTCGAACTGCGGCTCGTTCTGCGGCGTGAGCCCCCAGAAGCTGATGCCGTGCTGCTTGTACGCCGTGATGAACTTGGAGAAGTAGAGCGCCCAGGTCTCGCGCACGTCGTCGCGCAGGCCGATGGGGTCGGCCGAGCCCAGCATGCTCGGCACGTAGTCCGTGTCGGGCCGCTTCATCCACGCGGGCGGGCTCCACGGCGCCAGGAACATCTTAAGCGCCGGGTTCCGCTGCAGCGCGCGCTGGATGAACGGGATGAGCACCTTGGTGTCGTGCTCCACGCCCGTGTCGAAGTGCTCGAGCGCCGAGTCGTTGTGCACGTCGTCAAAGTTGTAGGACGAGACCGAGAAGTCGCACGAGCCCATGGGCACGCGGCCGAACTCGTACGCGTTGCCCTTCTCCTTGTCGAAGTACAGCGTCAGCACCTGCTCTTGCAGCTCGGGTGACAGCTTGTCGAACTGCAGCGCCGCCGCCTCGGTGAAGGCACCGCCGAAGCCAAAGATCTCCTGGTACTGCCGCTCGACGTCGACCGAGATGGTCGAGTCCGACGCCGGCGCGCGCGTCGACCACTTCAGCCCCGCGACGGGCTCCACCATCCGCGTCTCGCCGTCCACGAACGAGCTCTGGATGCAGAACAGCTCGGCGGCCGTGGACGTCTCGGGAGCGGGCGGGGCCGCGACAGTGGCCGCCACATCGGTCGGGGCCGACCGCGACAGCTCGTGGAACGCCACGGCACCGCAGAGCCCGCCGGCCGCGATTGCCAGCAGGCCCCACTTGATGGCCGCCTTGCGTCTGGCCTGGTTCAGGTTCTCGTCGGCGCCAGGCAGCGGCGCCGTGCCGTACTCGGTCGTCGACATGGCTTGCGGGGCAGGCACGAGGGGAGCTGGTCGGTCGGGGGAGGGGCGACGTGGGTCGCTCCCGGGAGATTCGAGACTGAAGGGCGGCTGGAAAGGGAGAGCCCAAGCCTGAAGGGCCGAGGGGGGGGAGGAAGAGGCTGAGGAGCCTGCCTGTCGTCCAGCGCTTCACAGGCAGGCAGAGAGCTTCTTCCTTGGCGACTCACGGGCAGGCGGGAGGGATGACCCCGGTCATCTCCGAAATGTCAGCGGATGTCTTGGCTCGGATATGGTGGCGTGGGGAGAGTGGGAGGTGAAAGCGCGACCCAAAATACGTGGGTGTGGGTGGATGTTGGTGGGTGTTGGGCGGAGGGCCACCCGCCAACGCCCAGGTTTGCGTGGCGTTTTGGACTGTTTCTGCCCGAAATGGCGCGGATCCGGCAGAAAACGAGCGCGGTAAACAAGATTCTACTAGTTTAGGTAGATCGAAAAGCTATAGTTTGGGCAAATCGGACAAAAAGATCGCATGATGACGCCTGTGGCATCATGCCTGACGCGTCGTCAAGTGGCATCGACCATACTGAAATCAAGTGATAAAATCAGAGGCACTGTGGGTGCGTCGCGTCACTCACGGATCAGACAGAGCACAACCCACCATGACACCAGTCGGGTCCAACGAACAGCTCACGCACCAGGTCGGAGCCGCTCCATGTACATACAACAAGACCAATGCGGTGGACAAGACCGGCGTGTTCGGCTCCATTGCATGGCGCAAAGCTTATCGTGTTCAGTGCTTATAAGCGTAGCTACCCTATCGACAACAACCCTCGCACCATAACCTCACGGCTCGCCTCGCGCCTTGCAGCGTCCATGCAAAATGCTCTCGGCGACCGATCGGCCTAGTACTCCTCGCCGAACTCCTCCTCCTCGCCCTCACCCTCGGCCGTCTCGGCGCTCACCTCCTCGTAGTCCTTCTCGAGCGCGGCCAGGTCCTCGCGCGCCTCCGAGAACTCGCCCTCCTCCATGCCCTCGCCGA
>JAADYF010001030.1:0-10653 GCA_023338175.1 Phytopythium delawarense
GACTGCTGCTTCACGCAAGCGCGGTCGTCAAGATAACGACGCTCTACCCGAGCCGATCGCCAAGCGGACCCGCAACGCGACCCACAACGCAACTCGCAGACTGACTCGCAGTGCGGCTCGCATGGGCACTCGCTAAGGGTAAACCCTTCAGGAAGCTCTTTCGTAAAACCTTGAAACATCTGTGTCAAGTGAGCTCTTATCTTGTGCGTCCCCGTTCGATCGATCCTCTGTTTTAAAACCACGTGGTACTGGTAATATATAATAAACTATTGGCCATTGGCCGGAATTTTTCACAAACCATGTACCTCTACTTCTGAAAAATGGTATGCTATGCTCGAGGTTATTTGAGGATTAAGGGACTAGAAACATAGGAAAGACGACATTGTCATCCGCCCTCTCCATATTGAAATACCGGTATGGGTTATTGATGGTTATATGCCCGGTCTAGGGTTGCCCGTCAAAGCCACCGCTTTACTATCATTTTTAGTCTGAAAATTCGGAACATTGGTGAGGTCATACATAGTTGTAACGGGATTACTCGCGACGTACGCCACAAGTTACGCAGAGTTCCGTGAATTTGTACTCTGGAATCAATAGTGTACGCCACACTAAAGACCGAAGGTTTCTGCCGGACTTGTGTTCACCACACTAGTCTCGTGTATTCTCGGGCAGCCATCCCGTTGGCTGCCCGGATGATTCTCGACCTCTGATTGGTAGATATTTCAAAATTTCTACAAATCACGTCAATTCTTTTCACGTGGGGCTCTCACGTCCACCCGTAATGACCTCCCACAATACATATATAAGATGTTAGGGGGTTGAGACCTAACGCGGAATGCACACACTTGGATTTATCGTTTAATTCTTTGTGATTATCACAAAGATTTACGTAATTCTACCGAGCATTCATAGTTTGTCTCGGCGGCGGTCGGCCGCACTCGCGCGTTCTTTGCGCAATCAGTCATCCTCTCACCGCCCTCTATTCGGATAACCCACGGTCCTCCCCACCTGTGGACGGATCCCCCCTTCACTCCTCCCCATTCGGCAACTTCCCACCACCGACGCAGTTGAAGTGCTGTCCTTTCTCCTTATCTGGCTGCTTCGTGCCGTCACTACCAGCAAGGAACCGGGAAAAGCCGGCGGACGGACGAGCGAATATGGCGGACGTGGCGGCGGCGGAGGTGTTCCGGCGGCTGCCGACGAGCATCGTGCCCGACAAGGTGGGTCCCCTGCGCCTCCAACTGTCGCGGAGTCTCCCCGCCCCGCCCAGAGGGGTCCAACTGTCGGCGATCGACTAACCAGGCGGTGTGACGTGGTGTGGCGCGCTAGTACTATGTGGACTACGAGGCGATCGACCTGATGAACTTCCGCTTCGAGGGGTCTGAGCGCGTGCGGCTGCGCGTGACTGAGCCCACGCGCGCCATCACATGCCACGCCGTCGAGCTGTACGTGTTCGATGTGTCGGTGGAGCTCGAGGGTGAGGGCACCGACACGCGCACGCTCGAGTGCCAGCAGATTCAGTACATGGCCAAGGACGAGTCAGTCACGTTCCACTTCGCAGAGACGCTGCCTGCTGGCGCGCTCGCAACGCTCAAGCTGCGCTTCCACGGGTTCCTGAACGACCAGCTGCGCGGCTTTTACCGGTCCGAGTACGACCTGCATGGTGAGAAGCACGTGCTCGCGGTGACGCAGTTCGAGGCCTGCGACGCGCGTCGCGCCTTTGTGTGCTGGGACGAGCCCGCCATCAAGGCCACGTTTGAGATCTCGATGGTGACCGACGTGGACCTCGTCGCGCTGTCCAACATGCACGTCGTGCAGACCCTCGTGCGGCCCAAGAAGAACGCGCACCTCCGCAAGCTGACGCGCAGCGACCGTGACGCGTCCGAGAAGCTATGGAAGTTTGCCGAGACGCCAATCATGTCGACGTACCTGGTCGCGATGGTCGTCGGCAAGTTCGACGTTGCTTCGGACATTTCCAAGGAAGGCGTGATTGTCAATGTGTACACGGCACCCGGACAGACCACACGCGGCCATTTCGCGCTGAGCGTCGCGACCAAGGCGATTTCGTTCTTCACAGAGACCTTCGGGATCCCATACCCGTTGAAGAAGCTCGACATGGTGGCGATTCCCAACTTTCTCGGCGCGATGGAGAACTGGGGTCTCGTGACGTACTGTGAGAACTACTTGCTGGTGGATGAGAAGCTCTCGAGCCGACGAACGATGATCGAGACGTGCTTTACGGTGTGCCACGAACTTTCACACCAATGGTTTGGCAACTTGGTGACGATGGAGTGGTGGACGGGGCTGTGGCTGAACGAAGGCTTCGCGCAGTACATGCAGTTCGATGCCACCGACAAGCTGTTCCCAGAGTGGCGCGTGTGGGACACCTTCGTGAAGGACATTATGCTCGGATCCGCGTTTGTCAAGGACTCGATGCTGAGTTCGCACCCGATTGAAGTGGTGGTCAACCACCCTCACGAAGCTGATCAGATCTTCGACGCGATCTCGTACAACAAAGGCTCCAGTATCGTGCGCATGCTGTCTGAGTTCCTGGGGCGTGACGTCTTTTACCTCGGTGTGCACAACTACCTAGACAAGTTCAGCTACAAGAACACCACGTCCGAGGATCTGTGGGACGCGCTGGAGCAGGCATCAGGTCAGAAGATCACACAGATGGCGGATTCGTGGACCAAGCAGATGGGCTTCCCTCTCATTACGGTGGACCAAGACAAGGACGGGAACTACGTGGTGCTCCAGGAGCGCTTCCTCGCCGACAAGTCTCAGAAGTCTGTCGATGAAGGGACACTGTGGGACGTGCCTCTCGCGTTTGTTTCCTCCGAGGAACCGACAAAGATTAAGCGCGCTGGGATTTGGAGTGCCAAGACGACGCACGCATCGAGTGGGAAGCAGCCTCCATCAACGATGCTTGTCGCTAGCGACGAGATCAACGCGCAAATTCAGGTTCCTGCCGGCCCCGGTGGCTGGATCAAGCTGAACCCAAGCCAGTCCAGCTTTTATTTGGTGAACTACACTCCCGAACTATGGCAACGACTGCAGGTTCCGGTGAAGGAGCGATTGCTCGGTGTCGCTGATCGAGTCAGCCTGATCAACTCCGTGTTCACGTTCGCGAGATGCGGTGTTGTCCCGCTTTCCCTGGCTCTGGACTTCACGCATGCGTATGCCAATGAGACTGAGGTGGAGTGTTGGAAGGACATTTCGGAGAGCCTCAACTACTACTCGACGCTGTACCGCGAAGAACCCTTCTACCCCGGGCTCCAGGCATACATCCGGAAGCTGTTCGCAAACGTCATGACCCACCTGACTTGGGATTCAAGCTCAGCAGCCTTGTCTTCATCGGACGATGGGCATTTCCGAAGCCTCGTCATCGCGCAGCTTGGTCGTGCTGGAGATGAATCGGTCATTGCGGAGGCACAGCGCCGCTTCAGTGCCTACTTCAAGGGCGACAAGTCCGTATTGTCTGCGGACTTGCGCGAGACGGTGTTCAGCATTCAGCTTGCTCACGGTGACGCATCGCACGTGAAGATTCTGCAAGACCTGTACGACACGAGCGACCACGCGGAGGAGCGTGCAGATTGCTTGAGAGCAATGGGTCGAGTACCTGACGAGGGCCTGAAGCGGCAGGTGCTTGACTGGGCACTTGAGCACGTGCGGTCGCAGGATATTCGGCAGCCGTTTGTGAGCGTCGCGACCAATGCGGCAGGTGTCCGTATTGCGTGGCAGTTCTGCCAGGACAAGTGGGATGTGATCACCAAGAAGGTGGCACCGGTCATGCTCAGTTCCCTGATTGGCATCGTCGTTAGCCGCTTCCACCGTGCCGACGATGCCACAGCAGTGGCGTCTTGGCTTGCGTCGAAGGACACGACGTCGTTTAAGCGCACGCTCGATGTTGCGCTTGAAGGCGTTCGCCTCAAGAGCACGGCGTTTGAGCGCGACCGCGACACGTTGGCAAAGTGGCTGCAGTCGTCTTCGACCTAGCCCGAGCTTCGATCGGTAAGTGCGAAGTCATGCCGACTAACGCACGTTGTAGTGTCCCTGCTGTCAAGTTGGTGTATCGAGTTCGATTACCGACATCGATGACGAGATTCAAGAAGTAATAGACTGCTGCTTGTTCCCGAACTTCCTCTACACGTGCGACGGCGAGGGACGCACGCGGCTGTGGCGCTGTTGCAGCATGCGCTGGAGAATGCTGGGGCTCTGACACGCCACCGCCGCGTTCCCACCGCTACCGGTTCGTTCATCACGGCGCTGTTTCCGAGGGCTTCTGGACATGGGCGGTGCGTTGCTGACTGCAGTGTTGGACTGGTCTCCGAGCAAGATGCTGTCGGCTTTCACAGGCTCCAGGTTGGCTCGAAGGAATGTCTCGAAGCGCCGCTCCTACACATGATCATGGATCGAGGTTAGTGGTGCCAAGGACATCAATCCACTCGATAGCAGTGCGTTCGCTCCCACTAACCCCCAGCTCTTGCCGAAGGTGCAGCAGACTCTTCTCGATGGCAATGCGTGTCGGGATAGACTTGGAGTTGAGCAGCAATGTGAGCATCTGCGCGATCGCTGTGGTCGATTTTGATGGCTCGCTGGCCGCAAGCGCTGCGGATTCGGCTGCAGGAAAGTTCCCGAAGCACTTCTCCACGTACACGCTTGTCTGGAAGGAAAAAGGTGAGTTGACGTCCTTGATGAGAACTCTCGCATGCCAACGGCAGGACACTAACCAGATTGAGGAGACGGAAATCTTCCTGGCTGTTGAATTGCGCGCCTTGCTGAAGCAGCGCGAGCGCCAATTTTCGCCCACTGCAGTGAAGAACCAGCGCTTCGAGCACTTCGTACGCTGTATCGCAAAGGAAGCGCCGATCGGAGCTGAAGACAGCCGGGAGGACGACTGGCACAATGACATCTACAAGCAAGACGAGACGGTCTGTGAAGGCACAGCTCCAAAAGCAAACATGGCACACACTCAGTGCGTACCGAAGAACGGTGAGAGTCGTTGGTGCAGCAGGAACGCCAGATCTTTGATCATCAGCAGTGTCTCTCGCGCGCTTGCCATGCGCGTTTGGCTGCTGCCTCGCGTGGGGGACGGCAGGTTTCGTGTCGGGCTCACAGACTGAATGCCGAGCTCGCCCAATTGACTCACACTGTAATGAAAGTCATGCTGTTAGGAAGCTGAAGCTGGATCAAAGGCACGACCGGCAGACACTCACATGTGATCGCGGAGAACATCGGGATGCTGCGTTGCAAAGCGCTTGAGCGACTGGATGCTGGCGAACTCTTCGCCCCACGGCACTTTGGTGCTCTCTACATTACCTGTCGGCGCGTTGAGCAGTCGACGCTTGCGGTTCAAGATGATGTCGACATTCCTCCACTCTTCCACCTCGCGAGATGAGCTCGCAGCCCGATTGTTCGTTCGTAGTCGACCTTGCACCCTGCCGTTCTCGCGCCGCAGCGCCGGCGTCCGCGAGCCACTGCTGCTGCTTCGGCTTATACGTGATGTCTGCGGTCGTTCTGTCGCTGAAGGTGGCAGTGGAGCAACCAGTTGCGAGATGGATGACCGCCGCGCTTCGTCGAGTTTGCTGGAGGCGGGTCGAGAGGAAGATTGATCGCCGCTCCGACTGGAATCCGATGCATTGCCATCCGAGTTGCCATCTGTCGAAGCTATATTCTCCAGAGGCATGACACTCGACGACGATCCTTTCAAGAGCGCTTTGATACGTCGAGTACTAGCTCGCAGTGGTCGGATGTTAACAGGCAGCACTCGCAGCTCCGTCTGATCGAACTCGGAGAAGGCCACGTCGTACGCTTCACTGTTCGCGTGCACATGCACGATCCTCGCCGGGTGAAATTTGCCGATACCGAGAAAGTTGGCTTCGATTTCCTGACCAGCGTGGAAGCGGAGATGATCGCGCTCTCGCTCGACTCTCAAGACGTCGACGGTGGTGGGGACATCGATGACCACAGGTGGTGCTGCTGTTACTGCTTCGACCGAGTGCTCTTCGTGATGCACCGCCTCGCTGTCGTTTGTGACGCGACTTTCGCTGAGACTGCTACCACCAGCACTGTCATTTGTTGTCAGATCGACGGAGACAACCTCAGCTGGTTCGATCCATAAGTCGGGAGGCTCAATGACAGCGACTGTCCCAAGAGGAAGACTGGGAAGCGATGTTGCAGGCAGTATTTCGGCAGGAGCCTCTCCTGTTACGGCTCCACTGCAATCGTTGTCGGCGGTGTCGCGCAAAGCATCATCTTCGCTGCCGACAGAATGTGAAACCGGATAACTTTCCTCGAGGGTGGAGCCCGTTGACGGTTCACATACTATGCCATCTTCCGCCGCGTCCATGACGAGTTTGATGTACTCGCGCACCACATCATCTTCGTACTCGCCGTCATCGTAAGCAACAGCAAAGGTCAGCTTGTCACGGTGGCACTCCGCGATGCGACCGTGTAGCCACGGCTCACGGCCTCGAAACCGAGCGTCCACACGGTCTCCGACCTGCAAATCGGACAGCAGTGCGAGGTCAACAGTCGACGATGTCCACGTGACGGCACATGAAACAATGGTGGGATACGCCTCGCGAGTTGGAGCAGGGTCAGCTGCGGTGGGCATCTCCTTCCCAATAGGTGTCAGCGTCGTGGAGCTCGCATGAGTGCATTCGTTGTTGACACCACCCAGTGGCGCCTCGGTCACAGTGGTAGGTTCCGTGCTAGCAGAAAAAGACAGAGACGGAGGCGCAGGAATATCCGATGCGGTCGTCTCTGTGGCTGCCGACTGCGGCATCTCGGCCTTCTGGTCGGAATCAAGCTCTGGGTGTTGCTCGGTGCGGTTGTCAATGGTGCCCGTCACTGCAAGCCCCTCAATCGCGGCCGCGTCCAAGCCGATGATGAGCTCGCCGTCGTCCGTCTCGGGTATGTTGTACAGCGTATCCGCGCTGCAATCGCTCGGCGTAGGGATCGTCAAGATCGGCACGTCGTGCGACTCATCGTCGCTGCTGCAGCTGTCACTGCCGACGTTGCTATCGCTATCGCTATCGCTATCCCTTTCAAGGTCGCTGCTGCTGCCACTCTCGCATCCACAATCGCAGTCGCTGGGGCACTCGCTTTCGTCACTTCCGCTGTCATCGCCGTCTTCGCTACCGTCACCTTCGTGGTCACCAGGACTCAAGCGGCGGCTGCTTTGCTCGCAAACACCATTCGCTGCCGTCGTGACGACAAGATCAACTGTCGACTGTGCTACACTGGAGATCACGGATCGGCGTATATCAGCGAGCTTCCAAGCTGACAGCGAGTGGAGCGCAGACGCTGGCACGTGGGCTTCGACGGGGGATTCGCTGTGCTCCGTGACGCACACATCGTACGTGCCGTTGAGCCAGCAGCGATGAAACGTGCCCGTCCAGAAGTGGATTCCTCCAGCGTACTGCACTGACACGCGCTCTCCTTCCTTGTATTCGAACGCGGGGAGCGACGCTGCTAACGAGGAGTTGTTACTTGTTGCAGGCTTGCCACTCGTCCACTTGCGCGTGGAGATGACGGAGGAGAGAGCGGCCGAGAATGCAGTATTTCCGACGCTGATGGTCCGAGAATGGGCACTCTCGAGCGCGTGGCGAGAGAAATCAACGTGCTCCAGCAAGAAGTGCAGCAAGTGCTGATCGCTCGTGTCGATCGCTTGGTCGAGAGCGACAGCATCCCACGTGAGTCCAGCATACAGCGGTTCCTCCCCCGTGAGAATATCGACAACTGCCGAAGATTCCAGTGCGCCATCTTTCCTGTCTCCGCGTGGAGACATTGGTTGCAGTGCCGCGAGAAGCTCTTCAATGCGAATGATGCGTCCCCGGGGATCGCATCGGAGTAGCAGTTCGACGATGCAGAAGTGCCGGCGGTCGATCGCGAGCTTGAGAAGCTTCGCGTGCCACACGCAGTCGCCGTTTGCGTTGAAGCGGCTGTATTCTGATAGTAGAGTGTCCACGCGCTCAAGGTCGTTGTCTTCGCATGCCTGCGTCAGCTCGTGAAGTAGATCCCGCAGTCGAGAATCGCTGAGGACACTCGAACACTGTGAGCAGCTGGCAATGCTTTCCTCTTTCGTTGAGGGGTTCGTCACTGGCTGTTGTTGACTGTCGTTTGAATTGGAAGGAAAGCATCGCATCCAAGAGGTGACCTGCTGAGAGTCGTATGTGCATGTCTTCTGCTCCTGTTCGAATGCGGTCAGCAGTGCGTAGCTGAGCTCGCGGTCGGCACTGGGAAGTGTGTCGATCTGTTGGAGCAAAAGCTCCACGATAGATACGTCACAGCCGCGCTCCAGTGCTGACGCCGGTCGGACTTTTCGCCGTCGGAGCTCCGAGAAGCGGTCATCAGTCAGCACGAGACGCAGGAGTCGCGGGTGCGCGTAGATGTCGAAGAGCGAGCCATCGTTGGCTGTCGGTATCGATGATCCCAGCTGATCATAGACTACCGCGTCAGGGATGGAGTTGCTGATGTCTTGCACCAGCGTCGAGGTGAGGCTGATAGCTGACTCGGGACATCCCAGGGCGATGAACCACGCGACTCGGTCAGCCGCTACCAACAAGCGCTGAACCTGCACGAAGACGCTGGGCCAATGTTCTCGACGCATCGCCGCTTCCATGCGCGCGCAGTGCGCAGATTATCAGCGTCAAGGACGCGTTCGGACAGGGAAATCCCACCGCGGTCCAGGAAGCGCACACACTGCTGCTCTTTGCGCAGTAGTCAACGATAGACCTCGTTTGAGCCCGAATCCGCGACAACAATAGCGGTGCCTATATATAACACACCTCTCTCGGAGCGCTCTCTTGCTGGAAAATCGTCCAAACGATGGCTGGGTCGGCCCACTGACGCACCAGAGATCACACATGAGACTCAGCCGTGATAAGTCTGGCATGGCGCTCGTGCATGGCGTCATGGCTGGAGAGCGGGCACGATACAGTACCCCAAAGTAGACGCAAGCTAGACTAGCACCCACGATGGCAGGCACCCTGGATCGACGGCGGAGATCGCGGAGACTCCATCCGGCGAGCTGGATGCTCAGGCCATGCGGAGTGAACCGTTCGTATTTTGTCGAATCAAACAGCAGTATTGCACTTTTCAGCCAATCCCCGAGCGGATACCCTGACGAATCGTGTGATGCAGTCAACTCTTGGGCTCCTGTAAACACCGAGATCAGCCATCTCTCCAGCCGCGTCGTTTCGCGATTTTCACTTGAGTTTTGTATGCCGCCACGTGATTGACGCGCGCCATGTCACACATTGCGGATCGATCATCCCAATCAAGTCTCCGAGTCCATGACGAGCGCTTGAGTCGAGTGCCAACCGCATCCAACACCCGAGCTCAACTGTAGACGCGATGGTCGCCACCCGCGATTGCGTCGACGGCGCGTGCTACGCAGATCAGCCATCAGCCATCAGCCATCAGCCATCGGCGCCTCGAGGCTTGGTAGCGTCTTCCTGTCGACTCCGGTCGGCTCTGGTCTGTCCGTCGGCTGCTGTCGATCGGTCTCATTCCGGAATCCTCCGCCACTCCACCACTTCGACCACCACCACCACAGCTACTTCCCCGACCTCGACAGACATGGCGTCGCTGGCGGACTACAAGCTGTTCACGCCGCTGGAGCTGGGCGAGGGCCTGACGCTCAAGAACCGCATCGTGTACGGACCCACGACGCGCGCGCGCGCCGACCTCGAGACGCGCGCTCCCATCGAGCGCATGAACGTGTACTACGAGCAGCGCGCTGGCGCGGGGCTGCTCATCTCGGAGGGCTGCGCCATCTCCGAGACGGGCTACGGCTGGTGGGGAGCGCCCGCGCTGTACAACGACGCGCAGCAGGCGGCGTGGAAGGCGCTGGTGGACCGCGTGCACGCCAAGGGAGGCAAGATCTTCCTGCAGCTGTGGCACATGGGCCGCCAGGCGCACCCGTCGCTGACGCCCACGCGCGAGGTCGTGTCGGCCTCGGCCACCAAGTACGAGTCGGGCTCGACGCGCGACGCCAAGGGTGACCGCGTGGGCTTCGAGACGGCGCGCGCGCTCGAGCTGCGCGAGATCCCGGCCGTGGTGGACGACTACCGCAAGTGCGCGGTGCGCGCCAAGGCCGCGGGCTTCGACGGCGTCGAGGTGCACGGCGCCAACGGGTACCTCGTGGACCAGTTCCTGCAGTCGAGCACCAACCTGCGCACGGACGCGTACGGCGGGTCGTTCGAGAACCGGTACCGGTTCCTGGGCGAGGTCGTCGAGGCGCTCAAGACGGTGTACCCGGCGGACCGCATCGGCGTGCGGCTGTCGCCCAACGGCGTCTTCGGCGGCATGGGCAGCGCCGACAACTACGACATGTTCTCGTACGCGTTCGAGCGCCTGAGCGAGCACGGACTGGCGTATCTGGCGCTGCTGGACGGCTTCTTCATCGGCATGAACGCCTCGTCCAAGCTCGTGACCGTGTTCGACGCCAAGCGGCTCTTCAAGGGCGTCGTGATCGCCAACAGCGGGCTCACGCGCGACGTGGCCGAGGGCGTGCTGCGCTCCGGCGCGGCCGACCTCGTGGGCTTCGCGCGCCTGTACATGGCCAACCCGGACCTGGCCGAGCGCTTCCGCGGCGACTGGCCGCTCAACGGAGAGGTCGAGTACGACTTCTACTGGGACGCGCAC
>JAADYF010001031.1:0-10647 GCA_023338175.1 Phytopythium delawarense
GACGATCATGCAAGAGCGATCAGCCACGATCTGGAAAGCAGTCTTGGTGACCTCGATCTCCGCGGGAGTGAGTACATCGTCTCCGTACTTGTCAATGGCAGCCTTGAGCAGCGTCAGCACTTCTTCCTGCTGCTCCTCGGTCTCAATCTCATGGAGGATATTATCACACTCGCGGTTCATATCCAAGCCATCCGTTGTGCCAAGAGCCGACAAGATGTCGGTGTAGCGATCCACGCGCTCGCTTCGTTCATGCTCAAGTGCTGCTTTCCACTCACTCATGCCCGTAGGCTCGTTCACTGCCGAGTACTGCGAAGTTATCGCATCCAGTACCCCATGAAGTCGCTGGATCTGCCGCACGAAGTGTCCGGTCTGCGCGAGCTGCAGCAGCCACGAGGTCTGCTGCTCGTACGCGCGCATCTCGTCACGCATGCTCTCGGCGCTCAGCAGCAGTCCAAACAGTACGTCGTCGATATCGTCGCCGTTCATGGCCTCAACAGCACCTCGAATGTGCTGGTAACGCGACATCCCGTGATCTCCAAGCCCGTCAGTGGGGAACAGCACCTTGCTTGGCGCAGTATCAACACTGACCCGAGGTACTCCGCTGTCGATGATCGAGGCTTTCCCCTCCAGCAACGCTTCGTCGCTGTCCCTTGAACACTCAACGATATTGCGTCGCTCACGAGGATGTTCGGGTGGTGTCGGTGCTGTTGGCAGCCCTCGTGGTCCCCTCTTACGGACCAAAGCCTTTCTCCACGCGATAATCCGCTTCCAACACGCCCACTTCTTCTTCCTACCACCTCTCGGATGTGGACTGATACTGTCGGACGCTAACCCCGGGTCGTGCAAGAAGCCTGACGCCGAATGATTCGCCATCGTCTCTGAGCAGCAGCCGACAACAGAAGCGAAGAAGTCTGCGGGAGTCACTCCGATCTCAAGTCTGCGAATGGAGCAACGATTGAACTCCAGATCACACTGGTGGAAAGCCATGCGACGTAAGCGCACCCATCGCGAAGAAGTGTGTCATCGACACGCGCCTGACGAGAACTTGTCTCCATGTTCGACCCTGACAAGTGAAGCCACCTGGGTAGAAGCTGCACCTCGAATGTGGCCAAGTCGACTTCAACTTGGTCGCCTTGCACGCTGGTGATGCCTGTCGGGGCGTTTGCTCCAGCTTGAAACATGAAGAAGACACGAATGGATCCAACACCGCACATTCGTTTCGGAGTTTATACCAAACATTTCAAGGACGCCACTGCTATCAACGCATGAGATGATGGCGTCGACGCCACGCTCCGAGCTCCGAGTGGAGCTCCAGCGTCCGCCGTCGTCCGCACATCCACGACACTGTCACGACCAGTATTCACACAGAGAAGAGGGATATTTCCGCCCACGACATGCCCGCCTCTTTACACGGGGACGCCGGTCTGGCGGATGATCTTGGACGTCTCGGACATCTGCTGCAGCAGCGACTCGATGGTCGAGTGCAGCTCCGCGGCCGACGAGTAGCGCTGTGACGAGTACCGCGAGCTGCTGCTCTGGCGGCTCGAGTCGCTTCGGTGGCTCTGGCTCGACGTCGTGCTCTCGTTGTCGCTGTCGTCGTACTTCCACGACGAGCTCGGCGGTCCCGACATGCCGCTGCCGCCGCCCATCATGGTCGCGTAGTTGCTCCCGACGCCGCGCACCTTGGCGTACGACAGTCGCGTAAGCCGGTCGAGCGTCTCGGCATCCGTGAGCGGTGGTGACTCGACGACTGACTCGCTGTCAATGTCGAACAGGTCGAACGAGTCGGCCATGCGCGTGCTGCCGCGCGAGTCGCACGAGCTGCCGACCGACACAGCCTTGCGCTGCCGCGTGCGGAGGAACGCGTGCGACTCGAGCGCCAGATCTTCGATGCGCGCGCCGACAGCGTGGAGCAGCGCGTCCATGCCCTCGATCCACTCGCTCGACACGTGGCTGCTGGCCGCCACGCGGTCGAGCTTCCACAGGTCCAGCGTCCCGATGATGAAGTTCTTGGACCCGGACGAGGCGCTCATGATGGACGACGAGTAGACGGGGAAGCTCAGGAAGGACACGGCGCCGTGGTCGGCCGCCAGCGGGTGGCCCCGCAGCCGCGCGTCCTTGTCCATCTCGGCCACGAAGAACGGCGCGCCGTGGTGCACCGCGAACGAGCTCGCGCTCTCCTCGCGCGGCAAGACGTCCGGGACCACGATCGCCGAGTGGTCCAGGTCGGCCGAGTCGATCTCCACGCCCACGACGTCTTGCGCGGACGCGTTCACGAGGCAGAAGACCTCCCGCGCGCTCACATAGTTGATGCTGCAGCCGCTCCATTGAGTCGCGATGTCCAGCACTCGGTGCGCCAGCTGCTCCAGCTCGCGGTCGTCGCGCAGGAACACGACCGACTGAGCGTCCACCTTGAGCTGCGTCTCGACGAAGCGCGCGCGCTCGCGCTCGGCGTCGCTGGCCACGTTCACCGGCGCCTTGGGGAACATGTTGACCCAGTTGAAGTCGAGCTCGTAGTCCGGCTCGGGCGTCTTGAGCTGCACGAACTGCAGCTTCGAGGACCCGCCGCTGGTGCCCGCGATGGTCGCGCGCTGGTTCCCCGCGAGTGCGTTGGCAGCCGCCGCGCCGAATGACTTCTTTCGCAGCAGCTGCGGCTTGGGCAGCACGCCGTCCTCGATCGTCACGGTCTGTGCTCGGCGAGCGCGGAGGCGGCGCTGCGGGGCCGACAGCAGCTCGTCGTCGCTATAGTAGCTCGGCTTGTCGTCCGGCTCGCTGCCTCCGTGGTCGCTCGAGCCTTGAGTGCGCACGTGCCAGTCATCGACGCTTCCGCTGACGCCGATCCGGCCAATGGACGCGATGGTCTGCCGCTGCATCTGCTGCGACTGCGGCCGTTGACGAGGGCCACGCCGCCACGTCGGGTTGTTTGCCCCGTTGAGCGTCGGCACAGGCGGCGGTGGCGGCGGGCGGCGGGCCGCGCTCGCTGACCGACCAGGCCGGTTCTGGCCCATCGCCGCCACCTGAGCCGGCGCCGACTGTCCCCGCGTCTGGCGCTGGTTCTGCCACTGTTCGTCGCCCTCGGACTGCTCTTGGATGCCGGCCATGGCGCTGGCACGGATGCCGTTGGCGGCTGTCGTCGTGTAGCGGCGCTGGTCGACGGGCTTGACGAGGTTGTCCAGCGACTGGAACGGCCGCTCAGCTCTGCCGATCGGCACGACGGCCGGAGCCGCGCAGGCTGCAGTCGTCGGAGCCTCAGGCAAGTCCAAAGTCTGATGCTGCGGCTGCTGCTGCAGCTGGTGCGGCTTGACGCCGTGCGTGCCGTTGGTCGCGCCGTAGAGGCAGCGGGAGCACACGCGGCGCTTGCGGCGCACGCCGAGTGGACTCGCGATCACCGACAGGCAGTGGTTGCACACGGGCAGGTCGCACACCTCGCACTGATGCTTCCAGCGGAAGGCGCCGAACTTGCGCGTGCAGATGGCGCACAGCGTCGGCGCCGCCGACAGCGGGTGCTCGCCGCTCGACTGCTGCTGGTGCTGGCTGTTGCGCGAGAAGACGCGGCTGACGCGCGTGCTGGCGCGGATGCCCTCTTCGCGCTGGGTCTGCTGCTGCTGTTGCTGCTGCTGCTGCTGGTAGTGCAGGCGCTGCTGCTGGCGAAGCACCGCGCGCTCCTTCTCGAGGCGGTACGCGTTGACGAAGGGCTGCAGCCGCGTGAGGCAGAGCGCGTCGTGGCGCAGGCGCTGGCGCTGCCGCCGGCGCGCGTCGTTGTCCTGGCCGTCCAGCGAGCACGTGGCGAGCACCTCGAGCGCCAGCACGCCCGGCTCGCTGGCCTCCTGCACGATGTACGTGACGGAGAAGTCGCCGCGCGACAGCCGGGCGTGCTCGAACTCGGGGCCGCGCGCCTGCGCCACCTCTCGGGAGAAGACCGGGCGGTACAGGTGCAGCAGCGAGGGCACCGACGAGGACGCCGCCGCGTTCGCGTCCGCGTTCGCGTCACTCTTCTTGGCGCTCGACCGCTGCAGCCGCGTCGTGAGCGTGTATGCGAGCAGCACATGCGCCTCGAGCTGCGCCGGCGCGTCCGCGGTCGCCGCGTACGGCCGGAGGCGCGCGAACTGCACCGACACGTGCTCGCGCTCGCCCGTGGCGTGCTCGAGCGGCGCGAAGGCCATCGCGCGGCCGCCCGCGACCAGCGTGGACGGCAGCAGCCTCGCCAGCAGCGACGGCGGCGGCGCACGCCCGGCGCCGGCTGCCTGGTCCTGCGCGAGCGCGGCCGTGGACGCCGTGAGCACGGCCTCTGCCTCGGCGAGCGTGCCCTGCAGCGGCCGCACGGCGCGCAGGCAGTAGGTGCCTGCGCGCGCGCGCCTGGAGGAGCCTGCGCTCTCGTACAGCTTGGCGTCCTCGTCCGGCCGCGAGCCGATGCGCTTCCACTTCATGGGCCGGAAGATCTCCTTGGCGCAAGCGCGGCCGTGCGCGCGCGCCTGCGGCTCGTCGTCCACGGCCGGCAGCTCCATGGCGGGCGGTGTGCGGGTGGCGGCGCGAGGGCGAGGCGAGTCGCGGAGTGAGCGCGGCGCGACCTACGCCCCGCGACGTGCACCGCCGGCTGGCGGCTCTTTTATGAGGGCGGACGTAGAGGCGCGTCCGGGGCGTCGGTGCGCGCTGAGATCGCCGCGGAGCAGGCCGCAGTGGCCTCCGGAGACTCGGGAGCGCGGCGAAGGAGCCGGCGGGTGGGCGACGCAGCGCTGGAGCGCGGGACGGACCGGCGAGGAGGAACGGAAATGGGAATGGCGAGCTTGGAAGCGAGCGGAGCTTTTGGCGGATAAGACCGCGGTATACAAACGCGAAGATACTTTCGGCTCAACGGCGACCGAGGTGAGTTGCACGCGGAAAAGGCCGGCGGGTCGGGCGCAGCAGGCGCGACATGTTGCGGAGTGTATGATGGAGTTTGGAGAGTCGGGCGCACGAGACGGGAAGGGTCGAGCCGGACACCAGCTGCCGACAGTGACCGACACCAAGACGCCGGGTGACTGGCGCTCAGTATGGAGACGCGAGCACACTCATCGACGGTGGGCCGCTCTCTCTCTCATTCTCACTCTCTCTGCGCGATTATCTGGCTGACTTGAGCCGCGTTCAAGGAAGCGCAGGCCAGTCATGCGCGCGCCGTCGGGCGCCGACTCAACCGGCCGTCGTTGTCGCCTTTGTCTGTCGCGCCGGTCGCCGGCCATGCGCGCGAGCGTCAAGGAAGCCGCGGGCCATGCAGACGAGCGGCGCGCGCCGGGGAAACAGCCGCGATGCGCCACCTCGCCGCGCCTTTCGACTGTCCGAATGACTGACAGGGCGACTCACGCTGGACGCCCGCCAGTCGTGGACCAACAAGCGGTGCATTGGCTGCTTGCCGACAGCCAATGCACTTCACGAGCTCCATGTTGTAACATGCCATGCTGGCAGTTGAGGGCACAGACGACCACGTCGTGACCGTGGACGGCCCAGACCGGCTGTCCATGGCCACAGACGCGGGGATACATCGGGGATCGCCTGATTGGGTTCACGCCGCGCTTGGCCACAGGCTTCGGCGCCACCGACTCGCCCGAAAAAGGCCAGTTCACACTTGCACTGAGTATGCCAGCCAGTTCGAGGTCACTGATGGCGAGTCGAACGTGGAGAGCATACAAACATCAAGTCAGAGAGTGGATGCACAACAAAGACAAGGGTCGAGCTCCTCTGTCGGTGGTGCGGCTCCGAGACTGCAGAGGCTGCGGAGACTTTGGACAGTGCGGAGTGGAAGACGATGTGGAGGACTCTGGGTTACCATTCGATGCCACTCGGTATCCGGGTGGCAGGCGGCAGGAAGGATCGAAAAGATCTCGGGAAGAGAGGATCGTTCGGGCGAGGCGAGGATTCACCGGCGCCGGTATGGTCTTCAGTGAGGTGGCGTCGCCCGCGTTACACATTCAAGACGGAGCGCTGTCCGGGTCAAGATGGAGCGTTCTCCGCGTCAAGACGGAGCACAGGGCTCATCTTCGCTTGTGAACCGGGAGTTGCTTCCCGCTTCACGACAGCAACCCTGGTTTGGCTCGACTTGCTGAAGTCCATCTTGCTGCCATGCGCAAGCGCAAGGAGGGAGCGCAGAGCCCACTGTGTGTGGTTTTTCTCCGAGCTTCCACCCCCGCTCTCTGTGTTCATGAAGGATACACGTCAGTCGGGAGTGAGCTGCTTCGCTCCCAGAGGCGGATCGCTTGTTGAGCCTCCCTCCTTCCCTCCCTCCCTCCGCGTTGCCCTCGCCTTCAACTCGGCCGCGAACTGGCAATAAAGTATCATCCGGAGCTTTAGCACAGCAGCCATCCCGCCACATCCTTTGCATCCCGCGACAGTCGGAGCGCCGCGCAAAGGAGCCACGCGGCTCCGCTTCACGGAACCCGCGAGCTTCCAGCCCCCGTTTCTCCATTGAGATTGAGAACCATCACGCCAGCAGTCCGACTCCTTCAACTTGGGTTCCGACTCCTGGAGCCCAAATTAGCAGCAATGTCATTATGAGTTTGGGTATGTCATTCTATCGAGTATCCGTTTCGTGGTCCACACCACACACACAAAAGTTGAAGCAGCGACTCTGCACAATGCGGACTCCTTCAACAAATTTGGACGCGAAAGAACGAAAGAAGAAAGTTTCCAAAAGATGATACAACCCGAATAGATCGTCAAAAGGTGATGAAACGTCTCCTTCGGCGCATGCGAGCTCGATCGCCGCTCTCGGATCACACGCTGCAAGCGCCATACTGCTCCATACAATTCCTTCTTCAAGCACCCAACAGGACGACAACGTGTTTGAGATTTCAGACATGAACGCCCGCCCAGGTATAAATTGCGGGCCCAGTGAGGGTGTGATGAGTGCATTACTCCTTGATCAAGTGCTAATCAAAGCAAACCAAGAGAAGCACCACTTGCCTCACGTTTTGACGAACTTGCAGATTAGTATCACCATGTGGTATTTTCTCACGAAAGAATACGCGAAAAATTCGTCAGTTTTCGAACCCATTTCCTTCTCCTCGGTGGGTGTGACTGGCGAGGTATACAAACACCAAGTCATCCGGTCGCAGTGGAAGGAATGTAAAGTCGTCCGCAGCCATCTGGCAATCTTCCGTCGGTCAGCCCACAACTGAGACGCACGTGCCATGTCAACCAGGTCCGCCAAGTCCCGACCGCGAGAACTTTCGCGCCGCCTTCCGTTTTCTTTCAGGAAAGCTTCACTTTCGCCGGCCTCATGTCGACGACCACCTCAACGACTTCGACCATGACGCATTCACAAGCACTGACACGGCGTCCGCCGGGCTCCTACATCATGCCGTCAAACGACTTTATCCGCCACCCGTCCGTCCGCAGCGCGTCCAATGCGGTCCGCACTTTTCTTTTCCTCGGCTGCGGACGGTAGTTTTCCGGACCATGCGCACGGATCTGTGGACGCTCATGCGCGGCGGCAGCGGAGGCGGAGGCGGCGGCGGTGGACAAGCACAACCGGAAGGCGCCCGGGCGGACAGCGGACGGACCAAGCACCGCACGCGCCGGCCCCCGCCACCACCGCCTCCCGACCCCGCCGGGTCCGCCAGCGCCGACTTCTCGGACGCGCCGTCGCCCGCGTCCTCAGTCGGACGCGAGTCGCTCCACCTGCGGACGGACTCGATCGCGTTCACGCCGTCCCGGCCGTCCGGTCCGCTTGGCCGTCCCCGCGGCCCGCCCCCTCCGCCGCCGTCCTCATCCGTCGCCCCGACTGATCCGCACCTGCCGACCGCGGACCGACGGTCTCAGCCGTCGATCGCACTCCCCAGGCGGTCCATCCTGGCCCCGGAGGCCAAGCGCGAGGACGACGACGACGACGGCGACGACCGGGACGACGACCGGGACGAGCACGAGCCCAAGCGGACGCGCAGCCGCATCCTCAGCGAGCTGCGGCCCGTGGCCAGTCCGCGCGAGGCCGCCGAGATCTCGACGCCCATCCGCGCGCCGCCGCCGTCCCCGCCGCGCGTGTGGCTGCCGGACGAGGACGAGGCCCGCGACGAGGACGCGGACGCGGCGGAGACCGGGGACTACCAGTCGTGGGACGCCCTCGGGTCCCCGACGAGCGCTCGGCGCCGCGCGTTCGATATCTTCGCGTCCCGCCGCGTGCGGCTGCAGCGTCGCTGGGGCGCCGACCTGTGGGTCTTCATGTGCGTCCGCCGTCCGCTCCATCAGCGTCTCGGAGGTTGATCAGGCTCTGACTGTGAATCGTTCGTGTGTCGACAGGAAGAACGCGCACCCGGCGCTCGCGCCGATCGCGGCCCACCGGTGGCACCCGTTCCGCCGGCTCGACCGCGTCCTCGTGCTGCTCGTGGCGCTCGGTGCGTCCTGCACTCGCTTCCTCACCCGTCCGTCCGTCTCCATTCCCACTGACCGCTCTCCTTCGTTCCCTATGCAACAGCGGCCGTCCTGGTCGTCAGCGGGATCGTGGCGACGCGTCCGTGCTGCTCCGCCAAGGCGACTCCGACGCCCACCACCGCCACGCCGACCGCCTCGCTCCCGGCGCTCCCACTGGCCACCAGCAACGCCACGACGGACACCAACGCCGCCGTCTCGTGCGCCTGCGGACTGGCCCACACGTCCGGCCTCGTGGCGGTGGCGATCGCCGCGGTAGTCCCGCTCGTCATCCTGCTGCTCGAGCCGCTCGTCACGCTCTACCACGACGCTAAGCTCTTCGGCTGCGCCGTGCGCGTGCGTCGCGGGAGGGCGAGCGGCGTCTGCTGCGCGTACCGGCCGGACGGACTGGCCGCGCGTGTCGGTAGGGCGTTCGTGCTGCTGTTGCTCGTGGCGCTGGCGTTCGCGGCGGGCGTCGTGGCCGCGCGCGCGTGGGACGAGGACGCGGCCGTGGACCTGGACGCGGTGCTGGTCGAGTGGGCCGCGGTGTTCGCGGCGGCCGCGGCGCTGGGACTCGTCGGCTACTGCTCCGTCGTGTGGCTCGCGCTGTTCGCCGTGCGCTGGTGGCGAGAGGGACGCGACGCCAAGGCCGCGCACAACGCGAGCGAGCTGCTGCACCAGTGGTCGGGGCCGGTGGCGAACCACGAGACGTCCCCGGTGTAGAGGGGAGCGAGCAGCAGTAGGGTAGAGTAGATTAGAGTGTCGGAGTAGATGAAGAGTAGAGTAGAGAGGAGCTTCGAGTAGTTGACGAGTAGACTAGGAGCAGAGCGAGCAGGTTAGGACGATAGGAGGCAGTGGAGACGGCAGGTGTGGAAGCGCAGGCGAATGTTGGGAGGCGAGAAGATGATGACAACGAAGTGGTGCGATGCTGGTTGTTGGGACAGCATTGGGCGACTTGGACTGTCGCGTTTTGTCCTGTTTGAGTTGCGCACTCGCCACCGAAATGCCCATTGCGGTGGACACGCTGGTCTCGTGCTCGGCGCTGGCGCCGTTCGCTGTCTTGCAGCTGAAGACGCAGCCGTGGACTCCGGGACTACCGAAGCGGCTGGCCTGGGCGGCGATCGCTGAGGAAGCAGCTCGATTGCTGCCAGTCCGAGCGACCGCCTGCAGGCGGAAGCGGCTGGCATCCCTCGCTCTGCAACGTCTGCAGCTTCTTCAATTCAGCTGCTTCGTCGTCTGCAGGTGGCGAGTAGCATGACACGTCACTCCATCCTGAATGATTGTTTAGCCCAGTGGGTTCGGAATCGTGAGGTCAGCATTCGACAGCTGCGGCTGCCACGCTCTCGCCGGTGGGCTCCGAGATCCGAGACTGAGCGGCTGTCGGCGCGTCAGGCTTGGAGGTCGCCCACGATGGACGACACAGGGGAAGCGATCGAGGTCGCGGACGGCATCGAAGCGGAGGTGAGAGGGGGGAAGCAAGGGAAGGCGCGGATGCAGTGGGATCAAGTTGTCGCTTGGACGAAGTCACTGGTCTGTAAGCGATGCGTGCGGCAGCCCTTGCAAGCGAGAGGCTCGCGCGTTTCATTTCTTGACCCCCAACACGACAGCGAACGCCCGAGAGAGGTTGAAGATGCCACAAGGAGCGATACGTCCTCGACGCCGAGATCGGACTCGGGAGCGAATGTTTGTGCGGTCGGCGCTCGAAGCACCGCGCCGTACCCAACTGACGGGATTGGAGACCATGCCGCGTCGCGCTATCAGCACATTCGAGGTGCTGTCGAAGACATGGACGACACTGCAGTCGACGACGCGCTGTTCGGACTGCTGCTGAGCGCCGAGGGCATGCGTGACGAGATGCGCGGGTACGAGCAGCAGACTTCTTGGCTGCTGCGGCTGGCACAGACTGGACACTTTGTGCGGTCGATTCGGCGACTGCACGGCGTGTTGGATGCGATAACCGCGCAGTACTCGGCGGTTACGGAGCCTGCGGACATGAGTAAGTGGAAAGCAGCACTTGAGCATGAACGAAGCGAGCGCGTGGATCGCTACGACGACATGCTGACGACACTTGCGACAGCCGATGGCTCGGAGATGAAACGCGACTGTAATGGTGGCGTCCTTTTGGAGATCGCAACCGAGGAGCAGCAGGAAGAAGTGCTGACGCTGCTCAAGGCTGCCATTGACAAGTACGGAGACGATGTACTCACTCCCGCGGAGATCGAGGTCACCAAGACTGCTTTCCAGATCGTGGCTGATCGCTCTTGCATGATCGTC
>JAADYF010001032.1:0-10639 GCA_023338175.1 Phytopythium delawarense
ACAGCCACTCGATCAATGATGACAACATGTTCATCTTACAACATCACCCGCCCTTGCCACCCCCGTTTGCTCGGAAGAAGCTATGGATACTGTGCTTTTGCTGTCCACCACTAGCTTTCGACTTCTTCCTGGCGGGTTGGGAATGGCTCTGGGTGGAATCGCTTCGGCCCTCGATGCAGGCATCGATGTGCGTGTTGACCGCGATGATGTTGGACACACTGAGCGATCGCCCGCAGATCGGACACGGCTGGAACGCGTCCATGGGCGACGGCATGGCCGCCACGAACGCGTCCATCACAGGCGCGACCGCTTTCTTTGGTCCAGAAATCGCAGTCGAAGTGATCTGAGCCCCACTGGCATCGCTCCTGGCAAAGTTCTCAATGGCGAGCTGCTTCATCTTCTGCTCTCCCCCGTCGCTTGCGTCTCCTCCCCCGTTGCTGCCGCTCAGACTCACCAGACTTGACGCGCGAACGCCCATAAGGCGCAGTGTGAGCGGCAACTCCTTGCGCAGAATGTCTACCGCCATGTCGAACAACTGCTCACCCGTGGAGATGGCGGACGCGAGTGACACGGACCGCGAGCGGATGCTAAAGTCCGTGAGCTTGAGCTTGAGCGTCACGTTCCGAGCGCCAGCCTGCACAGCCGCGAGGTCGCTCGCGAGCCGGTCGCAGATCTCGCGGCATTTGTGCTCGAGCTGAGCTTGATCGCTCATGTCACGAAAGGTGCGCTCCCGGCTGAAGCTCTTGCGGGCCGACGCCTCGCCCTGCTGACGCGCCTGCTGTATGCCCAGCGACGTCCGCAGCAGCCACGATGCGGTCTTCTCCGAGAAGACGTGGAAGAGCGCGACACGCTGGTCGAACAGCTCGCGGCCAGTCGTGGCACCCAGCGCGGCCAGCGTCTTCTCCATGACCTTGCCGATCCCGCCAATCTTGCGCACAGGCAGCTTCTGCACGAACGCCACCACGTCCTGCCGAGTGAACGGCAGCACGAACTGCCCGTTCGGCTTGTTTATGTCCGAGCAGATCTGTCAACACAGGCAGAGAGATTAGTCTAATGCAGTCGTTCAAGAGTAAACGCCTGATAACACAAGTACCTTCGCTAGCATGGTGTTGCATGCGATCCCAGCGCTCGCGGTGAGTTGCGTCTCCTCGAGGATCTTGCGTCGCATCTCCTCGACGATCGCAGAGGCGACTTCCAAGCGAACCGACGGTGGCACTTCTGCTCTATTCAGACTTGTTCGTCGCCGTTTCCGCGACTTGCTCGCTGCGTGCATAGCTGCAAACGCATTGCCATGCGCACCCTCTGCGTCTCCATTGTGTTCATCTATCCTGCCCGTGCCAGTCGTGGCATTGGACCCCGACAGGTGCTGACCGCAGTCATCATCAGAAGCGCTGCTCGTTCCAACGATGTCTTCAAACCCCTGGCGGGCGTCCTCCTCGTCGTCTTCGTCCCATTCGCCGGTTACCATCTCGTCACTGTCCTCGCCGTCACCTTCCTCCTTCCCTTCGTCCTCTTCCTCGCCCACCACAACACCATTGCCGCCACCAGCGTAGCGTTGCCAGTTTGCGGCCATGTAGTCCGAGATGTCGAGGCACGCCTCGTCCAGGCTGAACGCCGAGAAGTCCGGGTCGTACTGCGCAAACACGGCGCGAATCTGCTGCGCCACGCGCGTGTACTTGTCGAAGTTGGGCGGCACGAACACAAGCGCCGGACACAGCTCCTTGCCAATGAAGCCGGGCATGGCCGCGCGCACGCCGAACTTGCGCGCGGCGTAGTTGGTCGTGGAGATCATGCTGAGTCCACCGACGGCGAGCGGCACGTCGCGCAGCGCCGGGTTGTCGCGCATCTCGACGGCCGCGTAGAACATGTCCATGTCCACGACCACGACGGTCCTGGCGAGCGACCTCGCGCTTTCTAGCTGCGCCACGCGCCGGTCAATGTCCTTGGAAAGCTGCTCCCGCCGAGCGCGAGAGAGCTGCGCCAGCTGCGCCTGCATGCCGCGGATGCGCGCCTCCACGCGGTCGTTCTGGCGCAGCGAGTTCTGGAAGAAGGCCGAGTCCTTGGACATGTCGTACACGACCTGCTGCACGCGCGCCGCGTCCACCGACTGCATGCCCGCCTTGGCGTTCGTGAACACGAACAGCTCGCGGCCCAGCTTGGCCGCTCGCTCCTGGGTCTCGTCATCGTCGGACGCCTTCGCGTCATGTGTGTCGACACTGAGCGCTTGAGGGTCTCTCGCCTCCTCCGCTTCCCCCTCCTCCTCCGCCTTGTGCCTCAGTACCTGCGCCTCCTCCTGGCCGCTGCTGGTCTCGACGCGCGCTGGGCTTGGGGACGCCATGGCGCGTGAGGAAGTGCGGGCGACCGACGGAATCGCGCGACTGCAATCCGCAACATGGGACCATTTTAGACCCAATGACGTGACTCACCTGACACTTTTCGGTTCCCCGCCAAAAACGGCAACTTCACCACGTGATTGGCGCGCAATTCTGCTATTGCCCGGATTATATGGTGCAGTTCAGAAAATAAGGACACTTTAGACGCCTTTTATTATGGAGCATACACAGTCGTCAAGCCGAGCTGTTGGCAGGCGTTGCTGTCGCCTGTGATAAATATGCTGACCATGCCCATCAACTTGCGAGGAGCCTCCAATCCACTAACTAGATGCCAGCAAGGTCGAGCGCCTCGAGCGACCGTGAGAGCTGCGGGAGGTTCTCCAGCAGCGCGTCGTCCAGCAACGCCGCCTCGCTGTCGTCCGCTCCATCTGCAGAGTCGACGCCGATCAGCGTGCGCGTCCGACTGGCCTCCTCGAACTGCCGCAGGATCGCTTCCGTCTTCTCGCCCTCCGTCTCCCACTTGAGGCTCGAGCCGCCGCTGGCGCCACCCAGCAGCGAGCCATCCACGGTCGTCGCGGCCGTCAGCTCGAGGTCCGGCTGGTGCACGATCATCGTCGGGTGCTTAGTGACGCGCACGCCGTTCCAGAGCCAGCGCGGCGCGTCCGCCGTCACCACGATCTCCTCCGAGAACGTCGCGAGGTACTCGGACTCGTCTTTCTCAATGCCGTGGTCGCGCGTGAACCTGCCAACGCATCCCCTCCGTTAGACGGAACGCTCCTGTAAGACATGGAGAGCATCCGACAAGCAGTGCGACAGACGCACCGGCAGAACTCGGAGACGGTGGCGACCTTGGTCCAGTTCTGCAGCTTGCGCAGCACCATGACGATGATGCCCGTGACATTGGCGCCGTCCAGGCAGTGCAGGTACAGCGGCAGGTTCTCCTGGCGCACGATCAGCTGGATGATCTGGCCGACGGTCGCGGGCGAGACCGTCACGTTGTCGGACGTGAACTTCTCAGCGTAGAAGTGGTAGTTGAGGATCTTCTCGCCGGCGCAGAACTCGGCCAGGTCGCTCGTCGGCGGCTCGGGTACCACGGACACGACCGTCTTGAGCTGCAGCCGCTTGAGGAAGCGGAAGTTCTTGAGCGTCGGGTACGACCCGCGGTACAGCCCCTCCTGCACCGTGCTGAAGCGGAACGGAGGGATCAGCGCCGGCACCGCCACGCTCATTTTGGTCTTCGATCCTTGAGTGGGGACTTGGAGGTCACCACAAGGTGTTAGGTTCGTATCGCACTTAAGCAAGACCAAAAAGTTCGTATCGTACCTTAAATCCTTAGAGAGACTCGATTGAACATCAGATATAGGAGGGTTTCGAAAACGGAGGAGGAGATTCATGTGTCAAGATGAGAATATATACGGAGTCTAATGATAGAACACTGTTCAGCACATACTTGGCTGAAGTGTTCTGTTAGTCGATTGCGCAAATATCGCTGCATTCACGTGTCATACTCCTATTTTGTCAGTAATTGCTATCAAGCCAGCACATAAACCAACCAGCAGGCCACTATAAAGAGCGGTGATGACACAACCAGAAGTCGAGAAGCTCTTTTTGATGCCGGTGCCGACACTCACGCTTCATCCCTCGCCCCGCCCCCGCCTCCGACGCCCGTGACACTCTCCCAGCGACCGCGACAGCAGCAGCAGCAGCAGCAGCCATGTTTGTGATGGTCAACGCGTCCGACAACCCGTGGGTGGTGGCGCTGCTGGTGCTCGTGCAGGTGGTCATCCCACTGCTGCAGAGCAACGCCGGCAGCGACGGCTCGTACGCGCTCAGCATCGCCGCGCTCTTCGTGCTTGGGCTCTCGGCGCTCACGCTCTGGAAGGTCTATCGCTTCTGCCGCGTGCTTTACCTCCTACGCGGCCGGGTACGATCTCCATCTCCATCGTCTCCGCCGCGGCGCGAACTGACCGTCGTATCTGCTGGCACGGCAGCACCCGGACATGGGCTGGCGCGACTTCTTCCGCGAGGCGTACCGCCAGGTGGCGGCAGCGGCGGCGCAGCGCAACGGCAACCCGAACGCGAACGCGAACGCGAACCGCGCGGGCGGGACGAGCTCGGACAGCTTCAACCGCATCACGCGCGTGATCCAGGTCATGCCGACCGAGGAGTTCAAGACGCCGGCCGAGCTCAAGGACGTGAGCATCCACGAGCTCAAGGAGCGGCTCGCGCGGCGCGAGGTCGACTTCTCGGGCTGCGTGGAGCGCGCCGAGCTCGTGGAGCTGCTCGTGCGCTTCCGCGGCGGGCCGTCCAACAACGACACGTGCTGCATCTGCTGCGACGAGTACCAGTCGGGCGACGTGCTGCGCCTGCTGCGCAAGTGCAAGCACGAGTTCCACCTTGAGTGCCTCGACAAGTGGGCCTTCACGTCCGTCAGCTCGCAGCGCTCGCCCTGCTGCCCGCTCTGCAACCAGGCGCTCGAGTGAGCCCCGCACGCTCTGCGCTGCTCCGGCCACGTCTTCTGCGCGCTCAGCCAGCACTAGGCGCCAGCACTAGGCGAACCTCCGCGACTCCATTAGCAGCGTCGACCACGACGCATATTGCTCATGAGCCTGAGCTCATGGTGCTCTCCACATCCATTTGGTTTATTTACCTTTTATGCTTTTTGGTTTAAACTTGACAGTTCTTCGGAATCACATGACAGTCTTGGTTATTTATCTTGGTTTTATTCCACCAATTTGGGTTTGATTGATCGCCACACCTTGGCGGGCAGACACCGACATGACCGCCATGACGACGGCGCTCCGACCTGCGCGTTGCGCGCTGCGCGCCACCTCCCGTACGCCCCGCGCGCGCCTGGCGCCTCTCCTGCCCTGTCCGCCGCTGTCCTAACCCCGTGTGTCTGTCCTGTGCGCGTCGAACGCCGGCCGCAACAGGCGCCATGAGCAGCGCGTCCGCGACGCAGCGTACGTCTGCATCTCGGTCTCCTGTCCGCGCTACTCCTCGCGTTCTAACAGCGGCGCAGTCGGACTCTTCTCCTACGGCGAGGGCTTCCTCGGGTCGCTAGGCACCGGCTCGTATGACGACGTGGCGGAGCCCTCGCGGCTGCCGGCGACGCGCGAGCTGAGTGTGAAGCAGCTCTCCGCCGGCTGGTAACCTCGCCGCCTTGCTGCTTGGACGGCTTTGGCAGTGAACAGGCAGACCGCTGACGCCTGCTACGCGTCTGGACAGGGCACATGCAGGCTTCGTGACGGAGGAGGGCGACGCGTTCATCTACGGGCGCACGCACTCGTTCCGCGACGTGATCCGGTCCACCAACATCCAGCGCGTGGCGCCGCGCCTCGTGGGCCTTCTCAACCGCTTCACGCAGGCGCGCGGCGTCGACACACTCGAGCCGGCGCTGCTGGAGCTGCCGGAAGGCGAGCGCGTGGCCAAGATGGTGTGCTCGGCGGCGCTCACGCTGCTACTGACCGAGAGCGGCAAGCTCTTCACGCTCGGCGCCAACGGCTACGGCCAGTGCGGCGTCGGCAAGGAAAGCGTGAGCGTGCACCTGCCGGAGCACATCCCGCTGGACGGCGACCGCGTTGTGGACATCGCCGCGGGCTTCCAGCACGGCCTTGCCGTGACCGAGAGCGGCACCGTCTTCTCGTGGGGCAAGGGCGAGCGCGGGCAGCTCGGTTACGGCATCGCTAACGTGAGCGCGCCGCAGGAGATCATCGCGCTCAAGGACGCCAAGATCGTCCAGGTCAGCGCGGGCTTCAACTTCTCGAGCGCGCTCACTGGTGCGTCGCTCGATGCCAAGGCGTGGTAGACCGGTGGGTGGACGCTGACGGATGGGTGAATGGATGAATGACTGCAGCGGACGGCGAGCTCTACCTGTGGGGCAAGTTGCTAAACCCCAAGGGCAAGGAGGAGAACGATGGCGACCAGATCACGCCGCGCCTCGTGCGCACGAGCGACGCCGTCACGCGCCTGCAGTGCAGCCACTTCCACACGGCGTTCATCACCGGTGGGTCTCGCCACGTCCGAGCTGGCGTCTCTGCGGTCTGCACTGACGTCTCGACGGCGTGGCAATGCAGGCGACGACAAAATCTGGGCCGTGGGCCGCACGCCGTCGGGCCGCCAAGTGCACAAGGACTATGCGCACGTGTCGTCGGCCATGCACGCGACGCCGTTCCTGATTGCGGACGAGTCCAAGTTCCGCGCGCGCGACGTCGTCAGCATTGGCAAGGGCGTCAACACGTCGGCATTCACCACCCGTGAGTGGCATTCGAGTTGCATGTTCGCTTTGGACTGTAGTCATTCTCACCTGGTGTTGTGCTCGCGTGAAAAGGCGACGGCCAAGTGTTCGAGTGGAGCTTCACGACGGGCGTCGAGCGACTCGAGAAGGCCGCCAACATGCGCGTGGCGGCGGCCGAGAGCGGGTTCCGGTACCATTTGATGCTCGCGCAGCTCTAGGCGAGGGCCGCCGGCACGTAGACGAACATTTTGGCTGAGCGCGGTCGTCACTTCAGAGAAATGGTGAGACGAAGGCAATGCACCATGATGACTTCGAGTCTTCTCCTGTGTTGTTCGTTGCGGCATGGACACGGATGGCAACTGCAGAGGCACCATATCGAGAGATGGAGAACAGCATGCTGATCGATCGATGGGATGGTAAATACTGCTGCTACTGCTGCTACTGCTACATTGATCAGCGATAGGATACAAAGCTCGCGGGCGGGGCCTCGAGTTCAAATGTCAAACTCTTCGTGGGGCACGAGCTCCGGCATGATCCGGCGCCGAGGGCGGCCGGACAGTGGGCTGGACGGGTCGCTGTACGCGTCGCTCAGGTCGCCGCCCAGTGACGCCTTGTGGTCGCTCGGGTCGCGCTCGAACGACAAGTGCTCGCCGAACGCCTGGAGGCCTCGACCGGGAGACAGCAAGTCGTCCTGGAGCAGCACCTCGTGCGCGAAATTAGGCGTCGACGCAGCCGACAGAGGAGAGGCGTCAAAAGCGCCTGCCTTCTCGTCCAGCGACGACAGCGGCTCCGGCCCGAACAGATCGCTAGACGACCGCGCGAGCTTGGATGTCTTCTTGAGGCTGGTCTTGCGTTGGGCGACAGACACCGCCGACGGAGACGGCAGCATCCAACCGTACGACACTTCGACGACGTTTTCGCCGCTGACCTGGCGTCCGCACTGCTTCCAGATGTCCAGGCACGTGACGCCGACGTCTGTCCCGGTCCAACTGCCAGCCAAGCCGTTGGCGAAGTCGTGTCCCTTCTGGAAGAAGTGCAGGACCAAGTTGTCAGCCACCGAGCCGCGCACCTTGGACCACTTGGCCTCCATGTGCTTGGCAACCTCCGACATCCGCTTGGAGGACGACAGCTTCAGTTCGACCTTGTGGCGACAGCCGCTCTCTGTCACCTGCGCCTTCGTCTGCGAGTCCATCGGAACCATGCGCATCTTGATGTACATCTTCTTGCGCGACAGCTCCTGCGGCGTCTGGAATGCGATCTCGCGATTCGTTGCTGCCGCCGCGCGTCCTGATAGTGCAGCCTGCGGCGGGCTCATGAAGTCTGGCTCAGCCCCAGTGTTCGGCATCTTCCGCTTCTTCACCATGGGGGTCGTGGCGGCATCCGCTCCTGCTTCGTCGAGCGATCGCTTCGTCTTCTTGCCCTGCTTCGGCGTTCCGAACTGCCTCAGCAGAACTTGCGCAGGGCTGGCGACGCTGCTTCCCCTCTCCATCGATGGCGACGGCGACGGCGACGGCGACGGTGCGCGAATGGGCGTCGACGAGTTCTTCCTCCGCACGACGGGGTGGTGAATGATCGCCGTCTCGTCCTTTGAGCCATGGTCACCTCGCTGGTTGATTGCAGGAGTCGATGGCGTCGCAGAGAACGCGTTCACACTCGAACGGTTCATCCAAGTAGAGATGGACGTGAGAGCAGCGCGATGGCTGGAACCGGCCACGAGCTCGGTCGACTTGGCCTTGAGCATCTGGCGGCGACTGCGGACGATCGATTGGTGCAGCGAGTGCGCAACGCGAGCTTTGACAGACTCGTCCATCGCAGCAGTTGACTGGAACCTGGTAGACAAACACAGCGCCATACGTCGTTAGTAACCAGTCGACTGAGGTATGAAGCATCAGCAGTGACCGCTTACTGTTGCAGAGCGTCGGCTTCGGTGGCCAGCAACTTGCTCCAGCACCAGACTGCGATGCGGATCTCGTCCGGGTTGGCCAGGTCGATGTCGTGCTCCACGTTCTGCAAGAGCGCTGCCACGTTCTGGAGCACGGCGTTGTAGAACTGACGCACCTCGATCACGCTCTTGGTCTTGACCTTGGTGCTGATCTGGTCAAAGCGCTGGAGCAGCAGACTTCCGAACGCCTTCTGCGGCTGTCCATTCATGCTCGGCGGCCACTTGGCCTTGAACAGCGAGAAGAAGCTGTTCTGCTCGTTGTCACTCCACTTGAGCGGAAGCGGCGTGGCGGCAGAGCGCTGCCTCCTTCGAAGCGGCGACGCAATTAAGCTTGCTACCGCCGCCTTCTTCCTCGGAGACCTGCGTGTCGGGGTCCCCGCCGTGTTGCTTCGACTCGCGTGCGCGTCGGCCAGCTGCATGAGCGCCTGGCGCGTCGCTGGGGAGTTGCGCAGCACAATTCTGTCGACTCCGCCCGAGTGCCGCCGAAGAACGACTGGCGTGCTGGGCGTTGACAGGTGCAGGTCGCTGGACTCCAGCGCGGTCGGCATGGAGATCGGCGCCAGGATGGGAGACAGGTCCTGCGTCTCGAACGGGTTCTCGTCCGCGGTGGTCGCACCGGCGTTCACAATCTGCTGCGAGTCGTCCACGTCGATGAAGTCCAGCGACGTGTCGCTCAGCATGGGGAACAGCGACTGGTCGTGCTCGCCGAGCTCCAGCGCCGCCGACACGTCCGAGAACACATCGTCGGCGTGCGGGGCAGCCGAGGACACGCCGAGGGGCTCGTCGTCCAGTAGAGATGGCGCGAAAGCCGCCAACGCGTCGGAAGCAAACGATTCTGACCGACAACACCACGAACAGTCAGCTCCCACGCGTCCTCAACCTCCAGCCATGGACCAACACAACGCACCGCGAAAGGAACTGCCGTCGAAAAGACCGCGGCCATGCTCCTCCTCCATCGTTGCCCACGTGGATAGCATTCGGTCGTCCAGCGAGGAACAGGAAGGGCCCAACTACCGAACGCGCGTCGATCAGGCGAAGAGAACTGGGTAGAGACAACGCCCTGAGGCTCCTGGGGACGTCTGAAGAGCGGGAAAACACGGATCGAGGCCTCGAGAACGCGCGCAGACAGCTGCAGGCCGCGCGTGCGTCCTTGAGAGCGTGGTGGCGCGGCGGAGGAAGCCGACTCGGTCGCTGTCTTGAGCCCGCGCGCGCTTTTTCCCGACTGATGCGGGTTGCTAATGGGGGGAAATGTATGGGGACGCAGAATCGTACTTACACGGGCTTTGAGCGTGACTGTTTTGGCGCGCAGCTGACAACAGGTATTTTGGCCAATCAAACTCTTGATAAGTTCTATTTTAGCCAGTCAAGTCAACTATTGAAGACTAAATGGACCAATCAGAAGAGACTATGTGACGTGCGCTGACATGAAAACCTTTGGCGCCAAAAAGTCAGCATCCTCGAATCTCCCTCAATACAGTGCTTGATGTTGAATTTAGACGGTATAATAAGAATACGTACTGAAATAAATGGTGATACAATGGATCAGAATGGACGGTGGCACTTCGACTGCTTGACTTTCAGTTGTTGGCGCGGCGTGAGTATGCCAGTGACTGAGCTCGTTAGCGACGCCCCCGACATCTTCACGATGCTGAAGCGGCACGTGAAGTGGTCCGAGGCAGCTGCACTGCTAAAAAAACGCTTGAGCTGCTGTTGGTCGAAGTGCTTCCAGTCGACGACGTCCTGGACACCGTCGCCATCAGGCTGAGCAGCTGGCCACTGATACCACCGATATGCTGTATGAAGCCTCTTGCCGGAAACCATTCATTTCAGGCAATGTGGCGCTTACGCACTGCGTCAGCAAAATCTGACACTACTCCGCCTAACAGATAACGACGTCCTGAACAAGCTGCGTCATCTCGCGGTGGCGTCTAGAGCCACTTCTCGCGCAAGTTGTAGACACCCGGCTCGGCACGCGGCACGACACGCGGGCGGAAGTCGACGATCGCGTCGACCTTCGCGCGCACCTCCGGCGTGATCTTGTCCACGAACTCAATCGCCTTGAGGTTCTCGTCCAGCTGCGCGATGCTCGTGGCGCCGAGAATGACCGTCGACACGTGCTCGTTGGCG
>JAADYF010001033.1:0-10638 GCA_023338175.1 Phytopythium delawarense
CACCGCGACGACTGCTGACCCAGGACCACCGAGAGTTGACGAGGCCAAGTCGATCTCGCCAATTCGACGCAAGATGATGCAGCAAGCCGCGCAACAAGCTGGAGTGGCTCTCGAGATTCCCGCGCCGACTGCGCCAACGAGCGCGTCGCCACGCGTGGATGAGGTCGCGGCCGCCGTTGCATTGCATGTTCGTGCTGGACCACGCCTCCCTGAGCCAGCGGCTGCCATGATAACAGCCGGGGCAAGCGCTACTGCTGCTGCCCTGATGAGTCAATCGCTCGAGCAGGAGCTGGACGCGCTACTGGACGATCCATCTTCACTCCAAGAGTCGAAGCAGCGAGCCCAAGCGGAGAACAAATCACCGTCAAGGAGAACGCGAGCAGCGGAACGGAGTCCTGAGCGAAGAGCGACTGAGCCTCGAGCCGATAGCAAGTCGCCGTCACCGTCGAGGAAGCGGCAAGCGATGCGTCCGCCGAACACCCGCCCTCCCAAGCGAGACTGAGTGGAGACAGAGGCCTCTATGACATGCACATGAATACATTTACATTTGCCTTTCACGTTGCGGTCTTGCCCATGTGCTGTGAGACGCAGTGCAGAGCTCGCATGTCCTTCACGAGGCAAAAAGATCTTCCCGGAAGAACACCAGCGGGAAGATGACCGCGGTGCCCGTCATGGCGCCGAGTTGGGTCGCGAACCCGCTCCACTGGTACACTTGGCGTGCGAAGTCGCGCGGCTGGTACTCTGTTTCAGCGAGATTCAAGCAAAACGCAGTGAGAACGATTGGCTTTTGCAGCACTGGGAGTTCCCGCAAGCTCACCAGATGCACGCTTCAACGTGTAGTAGATCATGGTCTGCGTGTATGCGTAGAACACGAGATAGAACACGTGACTCAGCAGAGCTAGACAGGTGGCGCGTGGACAGTCACAACAGGTTAGCACTCCGCCGTTCGACTGCTGTCCGTCGCATTCGTGGACGTACGCAGCAGGTATCCGCTGGCGTAGTTGTCTTGACTCAAGACCGGCGCGGAGGCTAGTGAGAACGAGAGCAGCATGGACTGTGGCAATGGTGTAAACAGCAGCATGTCAGAGCTGGGGAGGGGGAAACCGCGCAGTGTCAACATGTCATACCGCAAGAGCGACGAGGAACACAGTGG
Organism: Phytopythium delawarense; assembly: GCA_023338175.1. Classification (NCBI taxonomy): domain Eukaryota; phylum Oomycota; class Peronosporomycetes; order Pythiales; family Pythiaceae; genus Phytopythium; species Phytopythium delawarense. The sequence continues at coordinate 1,154 of JAADYF010001033.1, forward strand.
ATGTCCGCACGCAGTATGCTCGCCAGCGACTGCTTCCAGTCACATGATTGTCAGTTGTGTCCAGCTCCGTGAGCTGCCGAACAAAGTCTGCTCGCCTTGTCACAATCCGAGCGATGGGGTCGAGGATTAGCGCGGCGATGCTCGATGTCGTCTGGTAGCGGGACGTCTCGGCCTCCAGATTGTTCGCGGGCTGGCCTCACAAGAGCACCATCGAGTGAGAAACAGCGTCCGCAGTACAGCATGATTGAAGCATGACAACAGGGACGCACCGCGTATTTCTTGTAGACGTAGGGCATCACGGACGGCAGCACGCCGAACGAAAAGGCCGCAAGCACGTACTGGCACGCTAGGAATTGCCACGTCAGCTTGAAGATGGCGCGCTGGGACAGCTCTCCGCCCTGCTCCTTCTTGACGATGGCGACGAGCTTATCGCCAGTCGACACCGTCTCTGCTGCTGTGGCAGGGCATGGCCCGCATCCATTCCGGACGAGAGGCGCGTGCTCTGCGTCGCCTTCAGGCTCAGCGTCGGCCCCGATCGAAGCCTGGATGTGGGCGTCTAGACTCGCGCGGAGAACGTCGACATGGACACTCTCGTCTTCGATCGGCTCGGCGGCAGCGATCGCCCACGGGTGGAACTGCAGGAAGGCGAACCCGACGATGGAGACGCACATGATGATGGCTGTCGAGTACGAATGTCAGCGATAACGTAGAGGTTGGGACATCAAGACCCCTCACTCACCGCAGACCATGTAGAAGACGCCGACGGAGAAGCGCATGGACGCCTCGTCGTACGGCTCCTGGATGATACCCAGCAGCGCCGCCATGGAGCCGCTAAGGCCCTCGCCGGTGGACAAGGCGCTCGTGTAGACCGGCGAGTAGGTGGCGACGTACGGGTAGAAGACGACGCTGGACGTCGTGCTCACCATCCCGCCCAGGTGCGTGAGCACGAGCATGGCTGCGCCAGCAGATTGTGAGTCTCTCGGTCGGTCGGCAGCATTACCGGCGCTATATGGACGCACCGACGCTGTGGCGCTTGCCGCCGACGGAGGTGGTGCGCGACCAGAGCGCGCTCATGAGCACGGCGACCAGGACGCCCTGGATCAGCAGCCACCAGATGACGCGCGTCTGGCTCATGCGCTGGCGCCGGTGGTTGACCAGCATGTACAGGAACGGGTAGATGTTGGCCGACTCGAGCGCGAAGATCTGCGAGACAGAGCGTTAGCGCTGCCGCGGTAGCGCGATGGGAGCGGTGGCGGCCGGCACGGACCGAGTAGGCGTAGATGCTGTACTCCTCGGGCAGCACGCGCAGGAAGGCGCCGAGCTCCACGTAGGTGACTGCCAGGCGGTCAGAGACGGCGTTGTGTCCAGCTATACGGCGAGGATGCGCCGCGCACCGTTGGTCATGATCCACGACGCGAGCCCGAAGCCGACGAAGGCCGCGAACACGGCCGCGTGCCGCCTCCGCTGCTGCTGCTGCTGCTGGCGCTGCTGCTGCGTCATGGGCGCGGCGTAGGGCGTCGCGGGCGGCTCGCGGGTGGGAGAAGGGAGCAGCAGACGCTCCTGCTGGTCGCACGGCGGCGGGGAGAAGCCCAAGAGCGGCGGAGACGTCGGCGGAGACCGAGGGATCGCCATGCCCACCTTCTCCGAGATGCACGCGCGTCCATGTCGAAGTCATTGGGGTACCCAAGAGACTGCTGGTTACAGGTTACTCGAGGGGCTCTTATTGAGCAAGTAACCCGGAACCGCGGTCCGTTGGACCGGTTCCGATCGTCCAAGTGGCTGGCCACAGTCACTCGAAGAAATGAAGGAGGAGGCGCCTCTGACATCGATACAGTCAATCACTTTCCGATTGTGCAGTGGAGTGAATAGACGTGCTGTTCTGGTATTGTCGTGGCGAACTGCGTGCGTTTGCTTGTGCGTGTGTTTCTTGGTGGCGGTCCAGAGGAAGAGCTAAACACAACACCATCTTTCGACCGAGGGCTCCAACCCCGTGGCGATAAAACTTCTGCAAGATCTGATGGACTCGAAACAACACAGTAGTGTCGATCTGCGTTTCTGCATGTGTATGCCTTTGTGAGTGTGCATCATGCACAGTGCATGTATATCTCTTTTCTTCGGTTGGCGGGAGCTTCGTGCAGCGGAATGGAGCGACTCAAGCATAGGTATACGCAGAGGAATGGATGAATGCAGTGACCCGATTGTGCAGCACTGTGTGGTGGATCGAATGAATATCCACTCAGGTTGGATTTTCCAAGCACACTGCACGGGCCGCATGGCGGCTCGAGGATAAACCCTAGACGAATGAACCGACGGATGGATCGACACGGCCATGTTGGATCGCCAACAACAAAAAATTATACAGAATCACATGCGCTCGCCTTATTCGCCCAGAGTCTGTACAACGCGACCGAGGACGATTCGTCGCGGCGCTGCACCGACAACTTCTGGAGCGTCTCCGCGTCGTCCCGTTGGCGCTTGCTTCCGGCTTTGCGCAAGGGTTGTTCTGGCTTGGTCACCCGGTGTTTGGCCTTGTAGGGCACAGCGAGCGTACCGAAAACGGAGAGCATAGCATCCACCTCGGCGCTCGTCTGGCCCTGCGGGATGTGCTCGCAGCGCTTGAGATGCGGAACCTGGCTGGCGCGGCGCGCGGGCACCTTGCACGGCGGCGACACAGTGTTCGGTACAGCCGAGTGCGCCGCCAGGCAGAAGCGGCAAATGCTCAGGCTCACAGTTTTGCTCTGGTGCTTATCCAGGCGCAGGAAGTAGCGGGCCCACGGACCCTCCTTGCTCTGACGCGCCCCACCAGTGGCCGTGCTCGTCGTGCTCGCTGGCGCCGCCGCCGGGACCTTGACCAGCCCACCATTGCGCAGCACCTTGCGGACAAGGCGCGCGCGGGCCTTGATGGCAGACTCGGGCCGAGCGGCAGACGGAGCGCTCGCCTCGCCCTCGCGTACGAGTTGCTTCACGATCTGTAGCGTCCACATGTGCCGATGAACATTATAGGGTAAAGCATCAAACTTACCCAGCTGGCGACCCCATTTCGCGGTTGTTGCGGAGGTGAAGACGAGGTGTAGCGGTATCTTGCTCCATGATGCGCCGTCCACCCAGAACAATCGATGCACTTCAACTAGCTTGCGACGGGTTGAGCAGGCCGAGCCGATGCCTCTGGTTTCTTGGTTCTTCTTCCACCAGTCCCCGACCCATTTGCTCGACATCGGGTGTTGCCAATGCCATTCAACTACAACATGCACGCATGGAGTGTTACAACGCCAATCCTATATCGTCACATCTTATTCGATCGTACATTGACGCGCGACTCGTTTGGTTGGGAAGCCCAGGACGGCGGAACTACTTGGTGTAGCGCACACCACCCTTCAGCTGCCCGTTGTGCTTGCACAGGCGGCATGGCGAGTCCACCGTGAACCCGACGTACGTCTTCTTGCGTCGATGCGGGCTTGCCCACGGAGTCAACAGAAAGCACGCGACCCATATCAAATTATAGAGCGCTCTACTTCTTTAGCCACATGGAAGTGTGGAGCGCGCTACAATCCAGAGTGATGGTTGTAATATGCAGAATTACGGGATCCCTCTTTTTAAGGACTTGTAGCTGTATTTTGGGTTTTTGTAAGGTTTGGGTTCTGATTATCAAAACACGGTGAGGATAATGAAGGGTTGCCACCAAAAGCGCGGCGAAGACTGACCGAAGACTGACCGACCGACCACCAACGCCGCCGCTTCCTGCCGCCCCTGCCCGCAACCATGCGCCTCATCACGCACAACCTGCTCACGTGCAACAAGAAGGGCGTGGAGACAGGTTTCCCGCTGCGCATCGAGCCCGAGACGGTGGAGGTCGTCGAGTCCGAGTTCAACGCCGAGTTCGTGCGCAAGATGGTGGCCAAGCTCGACTGGGCCGCCTTCCTCGCGGGCGCCGAGGCGCTCAAGGTCGCGGACGGCCTCCCACGCGCGCTGCCGGTCGAGGGACAGGACGTCTCGCTGGATGAGCAGGTGCTGCGCAAGGTGCACCATGCGCTCATGGACGTGCACGTGAAGCAGGGCAAGCTCATCTGTCCCGAGTCGGGCCGCGAGTTCCCCATCGTCGACGGCATCCCCAACATGCTGCTGAACGAAGACGAGGTGTAACGCGCGAAACGATGTGAACACGCTGCTTTTCCGTTGAGTTAGATGATCATTGGTGTCCGATAAAGCACGAAAATGGGACGAGCACAGCAGTGGCAGTGAGAGCAGAGCATAAGACGCGAGGAGAGTGCTTCGAGTTGCCCCTTGACATTCGAGTTCATCGACGAAAGCGAGCGCTAGATGGCCAAAACGCGCGGTGGCAACGCGCCACTTGCACTCACGCCCGATTAGACTGCCAGGTCGGACGGCTTCTTTACACGTGCCTCCTTCTTGGCTTCGGACACATCGAACCTGTGGATTCAACGAGTTAGTGCGGTGGAAGACAACCACTGGGCGGACACATTGCATGCAGTTACACGTACGGAGTATCATCATCGCCACTGTGGTCGTCATCGTCTTTCTCGTCCTTAGCTGTCGGCTGGTCCACCTGCGCGATCGCCTTGATCCACTGAATGCGCAGCTCAAAGTCGCCTTCCTTCTGGTCCGCGATGGCGAACCCGATCTGGAGCGGACACATGCAGAGGAGTTTGATGAGGAACTCGAGCAGTGCATGGGTGACCGAGAGGGCATGGCGACTCACACTCCGAAGTTTCGAGGGGTTGAGAGGCGTCTCGTCATCCAGCTTGACGTATCCTCGCGAGGTCAGCATGAAGTGTCGGAACGGCAGCTGCAATTGCAACAATGAGATTTCAGTTGAGATCGTCTGTGTAATGACCACTGAGAGGACTATGATGAAGAGCGCGCACCTCAATGTCCACCCATTCGTTGGGAGGAGTGCGGATAAAGCCCTGCAACCGTTCAAGACACGTCAGTCAAAGCTTGCAACAACACGTACGAAGTGAACGACTTACCATGTACAGGTTGAGCGGGTTCCAGCTGTCCATCTGAATGTTCATACGGTATCTGCAGCGCAGCAAACGATCGTCAGGCCCGTGCAGCCGACTCAGTGCAGCTGAAGACCCACGTACTCCCGTCCATCCGTCATGACACGCATCGAGATGCCTTCATAGCCGTGGAGCATCAAGTCGGACGGGACCGACGCGCGCACACCACAGTAGCCGCTTCGGACAACGTCAACCTCCGTTGGCTGACACGCCAGGCTCAGCCGACCGGTGAAGACGGCTGCGGAGGCAGCAGGTGTGGCAATGCAAGCGTTAATCCTCGGCATCGACAAGCTGCGCCAATCTCAAAGACCGCCGCCCACCTGACGGAACGCCATCGTCCACTCGAACCGTCGACACGACGCCCTTGACGTCGGCCTCGCTACCCTCTGAGGCGCTCTTCGGGTCGTAAAAGCCCCATTTGCACTCCGAGAGCCCTGCGCAAGCGATCGTTGGTTGCTGAGTCGCCATCCTCGCGCAACTTGCACGCATCGACGCAACGCCCACCTCCGATGGCGCGGTCACCAGAGGACACCCAGCCACCGACCGATTCCTTCCCTCGGAACGCGAAGATCTCCTGCTCCGGCTGTAGCTTGAGCTGGATCCCTAGCGCTGTAGGCGCGACGCCAAGGCACCACCATGATTGCACACCGCGTCAGCTTTCAGCGGAACGCCCCGCGACTGCAGGAGGCGCGTGGACACCGCCTCGACGCCTCCACACAGACACACAGAGTAGGAGAGCGCCACGCACACTGCTTGGAGCTCAGCACGGCCGAGTTGACGGACCGCAGCGCCTTCTGCAGGAACCCCATGGCCGCTCGCTCGCTCGACTCCGTGTCAGTGTGTGGGCTTGAGGGGACCGTCATCAGCTACAGAGGTAACCCTCCGGTGCAGGGGTACCCCGACAAGGTTACGTTGTGTAGTCCACACCATGACTGAAAGGCCCCAAGGTGCTGGCATTTGAGCCGGCGGGTGGGAACGACACCAAGCGCGTTACGAGCGGCCGGCGGCCATGAGTCTGCACCTGCCCAAGCACCGCTGGGGTACGCGCGGAATGGACGCGTACGAGAAGCTCGAGTGCATTGGGGCCGGCACCTACGGGTACGGTTCTCTCCCTCTCGGTGTCTGTCTGTTTATCAGCAACGCCGTTGGAGAGAGCGACGTTGGCTGACCTTGGGGCGGCTTGTCGTGCGGCAGACAAGTGTATATGGCCAAGGACAAGGCGACGGAGGACGTGGTGGCCATCAAGAAGATCCGCAGCCTGAACGAAGTACAGGGCGTGAGTGGAGCGCAGAATTCCCCCATCAGAGACGTGGACGACGGACCGGGAAGACGCTAATGGGATGGGTGGATGGACGTGCAGCTGCCAGTGACAACGATCCGCGAGATCAAGGTGCTCAAGTGCCTGAACCACCCGAACCTGGTGGAGCTCAAGGAGGTGGTCGTCTCGGCGGAGAATGAGGACGACGACGGTAAGAAGCGCAAAGACGACAGGCAAGGGAGCGGGGACCTGATGCGGATTGATCGGTGCGCTCGTGTCTGTCGCTCAGCCGAGTTCACGGAGAAGGACGAGCCTCTGGATTACTGCCATGGCTCCATCTACCTCGTGCTCGAGTACGTCGAGCACGATCTGACGGGCCTCATCGACCGGCAATACCCGTACGAGCATTGTTTGGACCCTGGAGCGAGTCTCGTGCGGTTTAGCAGTTTGCTGACCATGCTCCGTTGTGTTGGGGGGAAACGGTAGGTTCTCGGATCTGGAGATCAAGTGCATCATGAAGCAATTGCTGGGCGTCATGGAGTATATGCACTCGATCGACATCATTCACAGGTACAGCACAGCCGCTTCTCTATCATGAGACGATCTGTCTTTGGACACTCGCTGACCTGTGTTACGCAGAGACATCAAGTGCTCGAACCTGCTCATGACCAAGCTCCACCAACTCAAGGTGGCGGACTTTGGGCTCGCGCGCTCAGTGCGCGGCGACCAGTTGTTCACCAACAAGGTCGTGACGCTGTGGTACCGAGCGCCGGAGCTGCTGCTCGGCGCAACGAGCTACGACGCGAGCATCGACATGTGGAGCGTTGGCTGCGTGTTCGCGGAGCTGTACATCGGCCACCCGATCTTCCAGGGCAAGACGGAGCTCGAGCAGATCGCCAAAATCTTCGACATCTGCGGCACTCCCGCGACCGAAACCTGGCCCGACTACAAGTTCCTGCCGTTGAGCAGCAAGTTCGTGCCCGAGAAACCCAAGCCGCGCCGGCTCAAGGAGTACCTCATGCGCGAGACGAACGCCCGGAAGCGCATCCTTCCCAAGGGGGCGTTGGATCTAATCGAGGCGCTGCTCGTGCTGGACCCGGAGCAGCGCCTGACCGCTGCTGACTGCCAGAAGGCCATGTACTTCCAGGCGCGACCGATGGCTCCTGCAGACCCGGCGTCCCTGCCCCCGCTCGCGAACCTTCCGCACTCGCACGAGTACCAGACCAAGAAGATCCGCCGTGAGCAGGCGAAGCTGATGAATGGCGGCGGGGCAGCGAACAAAGACAAGGAGGCGAACGCCGCCAACAGCAGCAAGGGCGGAGGGGGCAGTCCGTCCGCGGTGGGGAACGGAACCGCCAAAGCGGGGAGCAAGGACGCGTCCGGGGCGATGAAGCCAGACACTACGCGTGGTGAAGCCGAGCCAAGTGCCAAGAAGCGGAGGCGGGAAGCGTAGTGGCGTGGTGTGGCTTGCCCAGTGCGGAAGTGAAGTGAGGAGCCTTGGCGATGAGAAGTATACGGATGCTCTTGTGCAGCTCGTCCTCGTTGATATCATGAAGAAGCAGCAGGCTGGAGACCCAGGAAGGAGACAGTGCTAGTGCGTGAGATATCGGCTCTTAGAGCCGCTGCTCCCAGTCGGACTAGGCTTCTGAAGCTGCCGAGGCGTAGGCATCCACGAGAGAACCATGAGTTCGCGACGAATTTGTCAATGCACTTGACGGTCAGTAGTTACCTGAAGCAGCAGCGACGGGTTCTTGGTCTTGACGATGCTGTTCACCTCCTGCATGAACCAAATGACATAGATCAGTCGCTTACTCTTCACTCTCATGGTGGCCACCGCTTGCTTACGTGGAGGCGCGTCTGGAGCACCTGGAGCCGCGTCTTCATCGAGTTGTAACGGAACGTGATGTGCTGGCGGATGGTATCATCCGTCGCGCGCAGGAAGTCGACCGAGAGCAACTCCACGAACTTGTACTCCATGTTCTGGATGAAGTCTAGCCGCGCGCGGCCGTCGGCTTGCATCAGGTACACGGCCAAGTGGTTGTGCGGCTCCTTGATGCAGTTGTTGAGCATGCGGATGAGCACGTTGGCGTAGTCAGCAAAGTCCACCATGAGCTTCTGCTGCTCCTGCATCAGCTGGAAGCTCTCGTGGTCGCACGTGTGCGAGTACAGGAAGAACAGGTCGCTCTCCGTCGACAGCTCCACCTTGACAACGTGCACGTCCGTCTCATCGCCCTGCACAAAGGAAGATGGCCCCAATGTGAGCACACTCACGTCTAGTCTGCTCGCGAGTGTGCCTCAGAAGACGTACAAGAATGAGAATCTTGACCTTGATGGCCTCGAGCGTCCCGATCTGCTGCGGCGTGTTATCCGCATCCTGTTCTCCGTCGCCAGGTTAGCCAATGCACAAGGAATGTATACTGCTCCGAGGCTGTGCTCACCTGAATGCGCAGCTCGAAGGGCGTCTCACGGTCATAAATGACTCGAAACCCACCGACGAGGCTCGGGTCAACGTCGTCGCCGCCGACCACAGGCACGTGGATGCCTGTCGCTGGCGCACCCTCCATCACGTCGCTGTCGCGCGATGAGGAGACCACCGAGCTCATGGGTGTCGGATGAGAAGCGAGAGAGGTCTGCGTCCGTGTTGCTTCTAATGTGTGGGGCAGGGGGCCAGTGCCAAGGCGAAACGTCGCCAAGCAACGGCGTCCGAGACGGTAGCAAGGCGTCGCGTCGTCAGTCTTGGTGTCTGCGTCGCCGGTTGTGGTAAATATGGAGCCCGGCGGTCTGCATTTGTCACCACAGGCACCTCTAAAAATATGCGTGCGCTTGCCAAGGACGAAGTCTTCGAGATGGATCGCAAGGCACCAATGCGCCAAACTCATTGGAGTCTGCTATCCAGACCAAGGAGCGCGCTTCATGGCATTTGGTGATCACCATCTTGCCCTTCGACTCGCGTCTGCAACACCTCGAGAGAAGTCGTCGGTCAATTCTCCCTCATGCCCACCTCTGCTCTTGCAGCAGAACGTCATCGCGTCGCTGACAGAGGCGTCCTGCTCTCGAGGCACGGCCGTGATGACGGAAGCGACGAGGAAGACGGCATGCACGCAGTGCTGGTGGATTGGAACCTCGATAACTTCGAGCAGAACCCGGACTTCCCAGCATCCGGTCCCATACTGACGAGTCCGCGGTCGATCGAGGCATGTCGGATG
>JAADYF010001034.1:0-10631 GCA_023338175.1 Phytopythium delawarense
GCATGCACAGTGCTCCTGCAGCATTCACCTCCTGCGTGCCGTTGCCGACACTCACCAACGCCACCAATGGAGGAATGCCACCACACGACGGCTACGTCCACCGAGCGGCCGCCAGGTTGGCCTTGCGGTTGTCGCCGTGCTGTCCTTGGTGAGAAGCCGTCAATTTTGATGGTGTTCGAAAGCAGCTTGGCAGCCGTGTCAAGCCCGAACGGAGCCATCTCAGCCCAGTACGCACCATCGCAACGCAACTCGTGAAGGCGACAACGAGATCTCAATGCAACGCAATGCTCCATTCTCGTTCATTATCTGGATGCGCTCGGTTACTACCGCTGCTTGACGTTCAGGTAGAGCGCGACCATGGCGATCACGCGGTAGCCGACGCTCAGCACGAGCAGCAACAGGATGTCAGTGAGCGCCGACTGGTTGTGAATGCTGTAGCTTGCGAGCACTTGGTCTCCGGAGCCGAGGCAGCTCGCACTGGCTGATCCACCGGCAATGTCGGCGCAGGAAATCGCGGGCACGTCGCGGAAGAAGACGCGCATGAGTCCGTAGTAGCCGAACTTGAACGGCGTGATGTACTGGATCCACCGGAAGATGGAGGGCACGTCGCTCGGGTTGACGAAGAGCCCTCCGAGCAGCAGCAGCGGCATGAGGACGATGTTGCCGACGATTGGAGCGATGTCGACGCGCCGACAGACACACGAGATGGCATATCCGAACGCGACCGACGTACTGTTGACCAGGATGAGCAGGACCTGCATCTGGATGTACATGCCAAAGTCATGGCCGATGCCGATCAGGAAGTACGACGGCAGGAGGCAGAGGATTGGTAGGATCACTTGCGACGGCAGCTCGCACAGGTTCTTGGCGAGGAACCACGACGCGACGTGGTACAGCCCGACGTCGTACTCGCGGTAGACGATGGGCAGCTCGACAGGCACGGAGATCATGGCGGGCATGGACGCCGCGTAGACTTGGTCCGTGATGATGTAGAAGAAGGCGCCAGAGAAGTTCTTGATCCCTTGCTGGTCCAACGTGAGCTGGAAGTAGATGACGCCGACAAGAATGGTCGAGATGAGCGTCTGCAGCGCCTCGAGTCGGAACGCCATCTTGTCTCGGAGCAGCCGGAGCGCGTTCCGGTAGGCTAGCACGCCGATTTGGCCGAAGAACGAAAGCCGCGAGTCTTCGAACGTAGTCTTGCCCTCCAGTGGGTCGCTGTTGTCCGTATCGTTACCAGACGAGTCGACCACGACAGTCAGGCGCTGACTGTGCAGCGGCGAAGAAGCCGCCTTTGCCCACGATGACTTGAGCATCTGAATGCGCTCGACACCCGCCGGGTCGCTCTCCTTGTCGACAACCACAAGCTGCTCCATGAAGAAGTCGGCCGGGTTGATGAACGTCGGGCACTGGAAGCCCAGCGCAGAGAAGTAGGGCACCGCGTCGCGCGCTTTCCCTCGGTACACCGTCGCGCCGTCCGCGAGCAGATAGAGCTCGTCAAAGAGTGCGAACACCTCTGACGATGGCTGGTGGATGGTGGTGATCACGGTTCGCCCATCGCGCGTGGCCAGTGCCTGGAGTTGGAGCACGACCGCCTTGGCCATGAAGCTGTCCAGCCCCGACGTTGGTTCGTCCACAAAGAGCAGCGACGGGTTTGTCAGCACTTCGGTCGCGAAGGCCAGTCGCTTGCGCTCGCCGCCCGAGATGCCGCGCAGCATCCAGCCGCCGATGAGCGTGTCCTTGGACTTGGACAGCCCCAGCTCCTCGATGACCGTGTCCACTCGCCCCATGTACTCGTGTTTGGCGTACTTGCCGCCCATGCGCAGCCGCGCCTGCAGCGTCAAGTGCTCGCGGACCGTCAGCGTCGCGTGGAACAGGTCGTCCTGCATGACGTACGACGCGAACCGCTTCATCTGCTTGCTCCACGGGCAACCATTCACCGTGACGGACCCCGTGATGGCCGTGTTGCGGCCAGAGATGCAGTCGAGCAGCGAGCTCTTGCCCGCGCCGGACGGACCCATGACGACCAGCAGCTCGCCGGGCCGCGCTACGCCGCTCACGTCCTGGAGAATCTGCTTCTCCTCCATCGCCTTGGAGCTCGCGTTCTGCACCGACACGGATAGGTCCACGTGCGACCACTCGAGCGTCAGTCGCGGACCGCTGACGGCGGCGGCTGGCCGCTTGGTGACGGCGCTTGACGCCACTGGACCGGACGCGAACCAGCTAGCGTGAGCGTCGGCATTGCGAGGACTCGCGTCCAGCGACACGTAGGACGCCGCGCTCTCGCTGGTCCGCAGTCGCATGCCGCCCATTGATTGACACGCGCTCAGCCTTCAGCCTCTGGGAACTTGACTGCGAGCTCGATGGAGGCAGACACCGGGCGTAATGGGAGCTTGGTCGAGGCGCTGGCCAGCCGTCGGCCACTTGGGGGTACCGGTAGGAATGCGGTGGGCAGGCGGACGTGCTTCCGAGCAGCGTGTGGAGGCCTGAAAGGCAGCCGTCGATTAACGTTTGTGAGTCTCAGCAGTCTAATATTCGGGTGTTGATTGGCCCAAAATCGCCTCTTCTACACATTTTTGCCAAATGAAAATTACCCAATTCTTGTCATTCACCCGTCCATAATGCGGCGCCACTACGAGGTGCTGGGCGTGGCGCGCGCGGCGGACGCAGACGTGGTGAAGCGCGCGTTCCGGCGCCGCGCTGGCACCCGGACAAGTACCAGAAGAGCAACATCTCGAACGAGGAGGCGACGCTGCGTTTCCAGGAGTTCCAGAGCGCCTACGAGGTGCTGAGCGACCCGCACGAGAAGAAGTGGTTCGACGACCACCGCGAGCAGATCCTGCGCGACGACGATGGCCAGGGCGGCGACGACGGCGGGGAGCACGAGCTCAACCTCTTCCGCTACTTCAGCGCGTCCGTCTTCTCGGGCTTCAGCGCCGACGCGCACGGCTTCTACGCCGTCTATGGCGCGCTCTTCGCCAAGCTCGACGAGCTGGACGCGGCCGGCGATGGAGACTTCCGCGCGGCGCCGGCGCTCGGGGGTGGCGAGGCGCCGGCCGAGGACGTCGCGGGCTTCTACCAGCGCTGGCGCAGCTACGTGACGCGGCGCAGCTTCGCGTGGGTGGACGAGTACAAGACGACGGACGCGCCATGGAGAAGGAGAACAAGAAGCTGCGCGACGCGGCCAGGAAGGCCTTCACGGCCGACGTACGCGAGCTCGTCGAGTTCGTCGACCGCCGCGACAAGCGCGTGCTGGCGCTGCAGAAGCTCAAGGAGCGCGAGCAGCGGCGGCTCGAGGAGGAGCAGCGCAAGCGAGCTGGTGCGTCTGGAAAGGGAGCAGAAGGCGGCACCCGAGCGCTAGAAGCGCTAGAAGCGCAAGGACGGGCGGCGGCGCGACGAGATCTGGAAGGAGATCAGTGTAGAGGCCGCGGTGGTGTCGGCTGATCGGACAGGCAAGTGCTGCAGCAGATGCTTGGATCATTTCACTTGATCTTAGCAACGGATAAACCCAGCGCGAACACTTTCGAAGCACGCAAGGCAACTAACTCCATTCGTCTCTTGTCGTGTGCTCGCCAGTGTCCGCGGTGGACATCCATTCGACCGTGGAGGCGCCACACACACACTACAAAACGACCGACACGCGATTCCTTGGCGAAGATGGCGATAGCGATGCGAACGGATCCATTCAAGCATCGCCGCATGTTGCACCGCCCCGTAGCGACTCTCCGCGCGATTTGGCCGCGTCGCCACTGTGTTGATCGCTTTCCGCGCCTCATCAGGGTAGAAGCGTCTCCTAAAGTGACCGCCAAGTGCGTTGGGTCGCTCCTCATGTGGACAGACCAGCAAGATCATGTTGAGTCGGCCCGGTTGAGCATTGGTATGGGGTGCGGCTGCCGCTCGAAAGCGGAGGCTGAACTCCTGGACGGATCACCAGAATCCGGCGATCCGACACGAACCGATTGCCGGACGCACTGGTCGAAGTCTTCCATCGATAATCGAATGTGTTGGTCGCGTCCGACGCTTCTGCAAAAGAAGAAACGTTTGGCTCTCTCCTCATTTCTGAACTCGCTGGGCCTTTCCAACACTTCGCTCGGGACTTTTTAATCTCGACAGATCCACTCAAGCGGTCGGAGTCTGCGTCCGGGCCTTGCCCGACTCCCACCACTTCGCAATTCGCTGCGTGCTACGAACAAGTTCCCGCCACTTGCCACCTTCAAAGGCATCTCTTCATCACCCAACCAGAGCATCATGCGCCAGGCCATCGCATCAGCCGTCGTCATCACCGTGTGTCTCGTGCCGACTGCGTTCGTATCGGCAAAGCCGGAGTTCGTCGCCAAGATCCCAAACGGAGCGAACGTCCCCGGTGTTGAGGCACTTGGCCACGTCGACCCGGCCGGCGATGGCGCGCGCAACGCCTTTGGCGAGGGCTTCGATGAGGCCGGCTACACGTGGACGGCCGAGCTGTGCCAGGCCGACTCGGACGGCGACGGACAGACGAACGGCCAGGAGCTCGGCGACCCGTGCTGCGAGTTCGTCGTCGACACCAACCCGGCTGTGCGATGGACGGAGGGCGTGTCCCACCCGGGCGACAGCTCCCTCACTTCGGACCCGTCGCTCTGGGCGGCCATCGACTGCTCCAACGTTACCTCTACCGCGGGTAACGCGACCGACTCGAGCTACGAGGACTCCTCCGACGTCGAGGTCGGAGACCATGACGAAGGATCTGGCGACGCTTCGGACGACGCCGGAGCCGAAACTCCTTCGCCCACGAATGCTGCGGCCACTCACGAGCGCACGCTGATCACCGGTGCTGCCGCGGTCGCGGCTGTCGTCGCCACTCTGTGGTAATCGGACAACGTCTTCATGGCCCAGCCAGTCAACACCTGGGGTCGACTTTACTTTCATATCACTTCGAGATCGCACAGCAGTACGACGAGGGGTTAGCAATACCACGAACCTAATCGGTAACGCCATGATTAGATCTCACTTGGGGCTTGTGTATGCATCGTGCGCAGTGAGGTGGTGTGTCGTGGCGAGACGTGGAGAAAAGGAAACTGCAGCCAGAGCATTGACGGGAATGCGAACTATGCGGCATGCACAAGAGACTCCTCGCTCCCAGCCGCCACCGCAACCAGTCGAAGGGAGGCAGTGGACAGCAATGCCACACTTTTGTGCCGTCGGGCGTGTGTGGTGGCACTGCGCTGTGAGGAATTGGCTCGTGGTGATCCCCGCCCGGCGGAACTATCCGCCCTCCAGCCACCCGCCACATTCCGGTGACCCGAACTTGGGGCAAAGTCAGCTCGGCACGCGGCGTTGGTCCAATCAACGTCAAGGAAAGAAGGAATCCGACCAATCAAGGACCCAAGGCTGGACCGGGCACGTGGCACTCATTTCTGGACCCATTTCCGCTTCAACTGCGGCAACTCGATCATTTCCGCTTCACAAGCAAGTCCAGCAGTCCAGCGCACTAACGGTGCCGCCAACAATTGCCGCAGGACACTGGTGAAGGAAAATCATGGGCGGTATAGTGATGATGCGACCACGCGAGCAAGTTGAGCCGGCGCTGGACTTGAGCACGTGTATCTCTCCGCTGCGTCTCCGCTGCGTTGTGTTTACCGTCGAGCACTCGCACTTGTGTGCCTTTTGGGCGTGCAAACAGCACACAGGTCCAGGCAGCTGGCGCGTATCTCTCATTCTCCAATCTCCCAGGTCGCACGCAGTGCCCTACACCCACTCAACACACCCCAAACCAAGCCCAACGTGTCCAAGATGCGTCCCACCACCCTCGTCATCTCCGCCATGATCGCCTCCGCGACTCAAGTCTCGGCTTGGCCCGAGTACAACCCGATGATCCCGAACGGTGGCAATGTCAACGGCGGTACCAACATCGGACACGTCGACGAGGCTGGCGTTGAAGGTGTTAACGAGTTCGGCGCTGCGTTCGAAGAGGCGGGTGACGCGTGGACGGCCGAGCTGTGCCAAGCCGACTCGGACGGCGATGGACAGACCAACGGCCAGGAGCTCGGCGACCCGTGCTGTGAGTTCGTCTTCGAGACCAACGCGGTCGTCCTTTGGACCGAGGGCGTCTCCCACCCGAGCGACAGCACGTCGATGTCGGACCCGTCGCTGTGGGAGTCTATCGACTGTTCGTCTTCTGGGACCACCACGACCGCTGCCTCCAACTCGACGGGTGCCGCTGAAGAAGAGGAGACGGGCGCCGAGGAAACGAGCGCTGAAGAGGCAAGCACCGAGGAGATGGGCTCCATGGCAATGAGCTCTGAGGGCACGAGCACCGAGGAGACTACGGCCGACGAAAGTTCTCAGACCAACGAATCAACCTCGGGAACTACCGAAGCCACGACCAGCTCGGGTAGTGGTATCAGTGACGAATCTACGGCCTCGTCGCCAGCGTCGACGCCGGCCTCGACTCCTGCGGCGACCAACTCGGCGGTGCAGGACCGTGCGTTCATTGCCGGCGCCACCGCTGCTGCATTCGCGGCTGCTGCGCTCTGGTAATTATGTCTGCGAGTCTGCGTGTTCACTTGGACGGCTTGCGCAGCCATACCGCCTTGCATTGTACGCAGCCTTGCCTTGCCTTTGACGCGAAGCGGTTTGGACTATCGCAATATACTGGCTTTCGCTTTGTTTCGGGGCGTGAGAAGGCTGTATTGACACGCCTCCTGCCGGGAGTGGCGAGGAGGGTTCTTTGCTTACTGGTTGGAGTGACTAAAGACCGAGAAGCCCAAATGCACAATGACTAAGCTGTCACGGCGTCCCCGCCGCTAGGCTGGCCACGGGCGAGTAAATGGCTGGACGCGAAGGATGACTGGTGCTCGAGGGTGAGAGGCCGAACCTGCACTCCGCTCGCGGCGCCATCTGGTGGACGATCACTCTCCACGCCGCAGAAGGCCGCTTTCGGCAGGTCTCACTCCTGCCAAAAGCGAGCATTTCATCGATACTCCTTCACTTGGTCATACAAACAAAAGAGCTGCTGAGCGTGGCCAATATCCTGCTAAAGCTTTGTTCTTCATCTGGCAAGACTGTAAACACACAGAGGACGCGAAGATTTGTGTTGTCGATCACGCGCTCACCACCCAGGCACC
Source organism: Phytopythium delawarense (assembly GCA_023338175.1). Classification (NCBI taxonomy): domain Eukaryota; phylum Oomycota; class Peronosporomycetes; order Pythiales; family Pythiaceae; genus Phytopythium; species Phytopythium delawarense. Next base: position 7,101 of record JAADYF010001034.1, read on the forward strand.
AAGCAAACAACAAGGTGTGCTCATCTCTTTCTGTCCCGTTCTATGGACGGAACATTGCGGCAAAGAGCGCACGCCCCTCCGGCCCGATCAGTGCATTGCTTGAATCATTTTGAGCATCGTCTCAATGGTTAGTCTGGCCTTTGCCCATCCAGTTCCGGTGAGACCGGCTGCGGTCCGATCCGCCCAATCGCATTGCGTCTTCAGCCCATTCTGCGGTGGCGTTTGACCAACCATGAGCTCCGTTTGGGCCCCGACACGTGCCACGCGGGCCGAAATGCATGAGCACTTCTTTTGGTGGAGGTATTGATCCGGAAATGGTACGCACCACCCGAATCTACACTCACTTCAGCCGGGACGAGCAGGCTATGTATTTCTGTGTCGCTGGAGTAGTTAGCACTCGACAGGGCGTACCCTTCCAGCTATTGTCCGATGAAGGGAAAATCACGGGCCACTGAAGACCTCATGAACGCCTTGGTGGTTAACCTGGACAGTGAGTTTGCCGGCGGCTTCGATTCGCAATGCGTTTATGATCATCTTTGCTGTGTCCCTCACTCAAAGTGCTGTAACGACGGCGATGATGGCCTTCCATGTGCACGAGCGCATCCCTAATGTTTTCCGAGCGAGTTCCACCGCTGTTCGAGATAAAAGATGGGCGAGATGTAAGCACTTGAGAAAGCTGAATCGTTGTGACTCCATGCAGACGCGCTCGACTGCTTGATTAGCCTACCACATGGCAGCAGCGGCAACTGCGATCGAGGCGATCGCAATCATCAATTTTTGGTCGTGGGCGGCCGAGTTGCTCGCCGCCGGTGTCGGCGCAGACGTTGCCGAAGGAGTCGCAGCCGAAGATTTGTCGCTGGTGGTGTCCTCAGTGCCGACCGTATCGTCGTCACTAGCTGACGCGGAGCCGCTGCGAAGGTGCTCGACGGTGTAGGATCCATCACCGCTTGACGCACTCGAGCGACTCGTTCCACTCGCTGCCTTTGTGGCACTCGGTGCGCTCGTGCGAGTCGTACCGCTGGTGGTGCTTGTGGCGGTTGAGGTGCTTGCCGTACTTGTGCGAGTCGTGCTGGTCGAAACACTCGGAGCTGCCGTCGCGGTTGTGCCAGACGAGACGCTGCTGGTAGAGGTACTCGGAGAAGTTGTGCGAGTAGTGCTCGTTGTGGTTGTACCGCTTGCTGCACCGGTGGTACTAACGGTACTCGACGTACTCGACGTACTCGACGTAGTTGTGCGAGTTGTTCCCGTTGTGCCACTAGTTGTAGTCGTAGCGATCGAAGTACTTGGCGCTGCCGTGCGTGCCGCAGTCGACGTGGAAGTCGTTCCGCTCGTTGTAGTCGTGGTACTCGCAGTACTCGGCGCCGTCGTGCGTGTCGTGGGCGTCGTGGCAGTCGTTCCCGCCGTGCCATTTGTTCCACTGGTAGAGGGCGACACACTTTGAGTGGGCGTACGTGTCGTTGTAGTCGCGGATGTCGAAACACTTGATGTCGTTGGAGACCTTGGCGCCATCGTAGTGGTCGTGCTGGATCCCGTTTGGCTGGAGACCGCCGGGGTGTTCGCCGTATCCGATCCGCTCGTTCCACTCGATGTGGTCGGTGCACTCGAAGCACTTGACTCACTAGGAGCGGTCGTAGTTGTCGAGCTACTCGGCGCAGTTGTGACATCGCCACTCGTAGTAGCCCCACCCGAGCAGCTAATCGATGCCCACAGCGACGGGTCCGACGTCGAGGCACTGTCGCTAGGATGCGACACCGTCGTGTAAAGAACGACGTTCTGGCAGCATGGATCGCCGAGCTCCTGTCCGTTGGTCTGTCCGTCACCGTCCGAGTCGGCCTGGCACAACGCCACCGTCCACGCGTCACCAGCCTCTTCGAAAGCTGCTCCGACCGCGCTGAGTCCTTCTTCACCAGCCTCGTCGACGTGTCCGATGTTGGTGCCGCCGTTGACGTTACCGCCGTTGGGAATCCTCGAGTTGTATCTGGGCCATGCGGCGACTTGGGTGGCCGAAGCGATGAGCGCGATGGCGACGGCGAGATGCATCTTGTGTACTGGGAGCTTCGGCTGAGTGAGGAATGCGAGGCGCAGTTGTTGGTCCAATCTGGTGAAATGGGGAATGAGCGGCAGCATTGAAGGTGAAGAACCGAATCGTCCTGCTTACTCGGACAGGCGAATGCCTCGGGTGCTTATGGTCTCTCTGTAGACACCCGAATCGGTGAGATATAGTTGCGCGGCGGTGTTGTGTTGCCGTGCTATTGGCCCACTGCGATAGCCTAGACTATAGGTGCGTTGTAGGAGCAGATATGCCATGTTCAGAAAGTGCACGGTTGACACGCGCCAAACGAACTCAAATGAACTCCTGCAGTACCGTTCTGCCGTTGGCGCGTGCACATTTTTTTCCTTCGAGCAGCACGATCACCAGGATCGCCGGGATCGGTAGTATGTAGTCAATAGTCCCCAAGTGTTCCTGTCTCATACTGAGCACTTGCAGTGGGACGCGTTGAACATCTCCGTACGCCTCAGGCAATCCTAAAGATCGAGTTGGCTTGTGAAAGCACTGGAAGGACTTGTGCGTTTGCATCTGTTCACTGATGCCGCACTTCCCGCAGGATGTCTTGGTGGGCCCTAACGTCCGCATGAGCTTCAATCAACACAAGGCAGGCGATAATCGTCCTGTCTTGGTCATGCGAGGGGTCAGCACAAGAGTAAACAGACTGCCGTTCTCTTGTATCTCGCTGTGATCACGAGTGCTGCTGCTCTCAGAAAGATCAACTCGCAGTGGCCTTGATGCCTTCAGCGAGGTCCGCGGCCACGATGATGTGCTCCATTCACCGTCGTCGCTGTCGGATTGGCCGTTGGTTGCCTCGTTGAAGCCCAATCATGTCGACGCACGCGTGTCTTCTAACCAATCCCATTCGAGAACTCACTACTTTTGGCCAATCAACCGAATCGGTTTGCCGACGCCACGCGCATCACCGGACGCATCGCAAGTTCCAGTTGAAGGGATGCGGATTTGGAGAGGATTCGGAACGAATGTACTGTACCACGTTTGAACTCACTACTGCTTCAACTGGTTACACTCGGACTCCTGCATACTGAAGTGCCCAGCTCACTGGGCGACAGATCTTCAACGCATCGGACAGTCCAGCACGCAACCGTGGACGATATAATTTGCGGCCGGGCAGAAGGTAATCCACGACACAAGCTCTTCCCATCGGAATCCCAGTGGTGCATTGCTTGTTTGTTGAGAAGTCGAACCAACGGCAAAGGAGCCGCGTGCCATTTGTATCGCTCACTCCCCGATTTTCCAGATCGGACCAACAACCCCGCCATCCGCGACGGACAACCCCCGCCCTCGGCTTCTCAGAAGATCATCCGCACTCTCGACCTCACCACCATGCGTCTCATCATCGCCATCGCGCTCATCGCTTCGGCCACCCAAGTCGCCGCATGGCCCAGATACAACTCGAGGATTCCCAACGGCGGTAACGTCAACGGCGGCACCAACATCGGACACGTCGACGAGGCTGGTGA